>PVIH01011775.1:0-23430 GCA_004025045.1 Sigmodon hispidus | reverse complement strand
ACCTAAGTTTAATCCCTGGAATCTTTGAAAATTCATAAAGTTGTTCTCTGACCTCTATACATACATTATGGCACACATGCCCACCTCCAAATCACTCACAACAATAATATATATTTTAACTAATCAAAGTTTGTTTTGTGACCAAGGATAGTGATCAAAAAAAGGTATTTGACATCAACTTCTGACCCTCACATGCATGTACACAATTATATTAACAGGTCCATAACACACACACACACACACAAACAGGAAAAATGAACACAGGTCCTATCACCTTTTCCTGGACTCTTTGGTTTCTTGCTCATGGCAGCTCAATGATAAATGTCATGCTTCTCTCCCTGTGAGCCATGAGTTTCCCAGCCCCACCTCTCAGCTCTTAGGGACTTGATGTCCATCCTGGATGTGGTTCTGGACCTTGTTAGGATCATGGACCTCTTAGAGAATCTGCTGAAAGCTATGGACTGTCCTTTGGGAGAATCTAGTGCTTGCCTGAGTTTAGGTTTCATGGATGAGAGGTCCTGATCCTTTGCTTGAACCATCAAACATCTGATTACGTTTTTGCACAGAGATGGTTTTGGGGTATGGGAGGGTGTCTCAGTTTGGGTGGACATCTCCCTCCTTGGAAACTCACATTATATGCACACATCTCTGAGATAAACCAGAAAGCCTCTGCCTCCCAAGTGCTGGGATTAAAGGCATGTGCCACCACACCCAGCCTCAGTAGACTACAGTCCACCTCCCTCCTAGTCTCTCTGTATAGAGTCCCACACTCTAACCTGATCTTTTCTCATCTGTAGGTAACGTGACCTGCTCTAGAGCACAGAAACCTAAGCACCACCTAAACAGGGCCATTGGGACACAGAGAAGCCCTCCCACCCGGAGCTACCTCCCACAGCGCACCTCTGCTTTCACGCACTTAAACACTGGAGCAGGATTTATATATTTTCTTATAATCAGGATTTACGTTGAGCAAAGTTCCGTGGAAGGTTGCTGGTGTGCATGTACACCTCTTCTAGCATCCTTTTTCCTAACCTGCATGTTTCCACATTTCTCTCTGATCCGTCTGTCCTCCAGTACTATGGCAGACATTCCACCCCTGACTCCCTGACTCTGTTCCTAGCTCCAGTCTCCAGGAGGATGTTCCAGTGTCTGATGCAAGCTTTCCTGCTGCCACTGTTGCTGTTATCTTTGGGACACGCTGCTCCTAAGGATGGGGCTGCAAGGTAAGAGGATTTGGAGAGCAGGGTCCTGGGCTGGGGTAGGGAATCTCTGAAAAGATGAGGACTGTGCTAGGAGCCAGGAGCTTATTGAGGTATGACATCCTTCATTTCTGTGTTCATCAACCCAAGCTCCTGCTTTGTGATTCTCAGAATGTCACAGAAGGGATTTAGTGCATGTTTGTAGACCCCTTTGCAGCCAAGAGTCCAGCTTCAGTTCTGTGTAAAACATCAAGCGGAAGCTAAAAGTTGGGACAGGTGCAGCACGAATTTGGATTGTAAGGAAAGAAATTCAGAGCCAAATATTGGGGAAAGGCTAAAATATCAGAGAGAGGAAACACCACAATCAATTCTCACCCAGCTGTCTTCCAACTTCCTCAGCCTCACTCCTGGTTGCTTCTGCCTCTGCTCGGTTCCTACCGGAAGCCTAAAATACCCTTCTTGCCAGCTGTATCTCATCCAGGTTAGGATTAAAGGCGGGAACTATTCTATTTGGTAGTCTAATTTGAACTCACTGAAACACAGAAAGTTCTGTCTCTGGAGTTACAGGGCTAGGTCACCACTCCCAGGCTTTCTCTGTGCTGGGATTAAAGGTATGTGCCATTGAAGCCCAGCTGTTTGTCACAGGATCAAGAAATTTTTGAACTGTCTGCCTAGGTTTTGACTGTGTTAATCTCTTGATATTTCAGGTTTTCTTAAATATGTAACATATCACTACAGACAGGGGCTGAGATCTATGAATCAAGACGATGTTGAGAATATCAAAGGACTAGGGAACATTTGCTAACATTTCTGGCTGATGGGAACTGCTTTCCTATACTCAGTATGTGCAGAGGCTCATGGGTATGAGTGGAGAGCAATGCTGGAACAGCCTTGGAGGGCTGGCAACAGTGACCAAAGTGACTGCTGCAGCTCCTGTCAATTCTGCTAACCTGCTGATGTGGGCAAACCCTAGCCACATGAACAAGAAGTAGGCTAACATTCTGAGACCCCGGGCAGGCTTACAGTCTGAGCTGACATCCATGTCCTCTGCTTGAAAAAGGAAGAGGCAGTGATGTGTCTCCAGGCAGACTAGGTCTGTAGAAGCCTGGGCATCACTCTCAGCCTTAGCTTGAGATCTGCTCCTTGGATCCTGGCATTGAAGAAGCAAGACCAGGATAAGCCATTGTGTCTTGATATTCAGCAGACCATCTTGTTGGCTTGTACCCTGTGTCTACTGTGGTGGCCTCAGTCTCAGCAGGCATTTTCTGCTTTCTTTTCAATTTTGTATGTATTTACACGTATGTGTCTGTGTGTGCACGAGCGTGGGGATGCCTGCAGAATCTAGGTCCCATAAAGTTGAAGTTATAGGTATCGGTGAGTCACCCAATATGGATACTGGATGAACTCAGTTCCACTGATTTATCTTGCCAGTCATTTATTTGGGTTTTCTAAAGTTAACTAAGGCACTTGAGCTGCAAAACCAGTCTCAGGAGATAAGGTTCTTTTTTCAGTGACACCTAAAAAGAGCTTTTTCCCTACACTCTTTTCTAGGAATTTGAAGAGCAAGTCCCTTTGGGTCTGGGAAAATCTGCCAAGGGGCTGCTAACACTTTCTCCCTGTTCTAGGCTGGACCCTGAAGTGCAGCAACAGCTTATGCCCAACCCGTTCCAGCCAGGCCCTGAGCAGCTCCAGTGAGTACGCTGGGGACCTTCAGTAGGCATTCACTGGTTGAGAGGTCTTAGGCCACAGACACCACTCTCCTGACTGATTTACCACTTTTTCAACAGACGTCTGCAGAATTACCTCAAGGGACTGAAGAAGATGGAGGAGGACCCAGGAAGCATGAACTGGGAGCAAGGTGAGGTGCTGGGAGGCTCCTGGGGACCAAGCTAGGCTGCCTGCTGGCTGCCCTGTGGGTTCCTGCCTTCTCTAATCCAGATTTTCTCCCCTAGTGCTGCTATATCTCTTTGCTCTTCATGACTACGACCAGAATGGACAGCTGGATGGTCTGGAGCTGTTGTCCATGCTGACACCAGCTCTGGCCCCGGGAGCTACAAATTTTCCCATCAACCCAGTAAGCACTGCTGGAAACTGATAGTGTACCACTTTGGAGCAGTGGTCCCATGGTAGACTCCCTGTAAAAGGAAGCTCAGACCTGTGCAGCAGGGATGAGGCTGTTGGGGAGGGGCTGGGTTCCTGAAAATATCAACGGTAACTGTTTCCACAGGTGATCCTGGTGGTAGACCAGGTGCTTGAGACCCAGGACCTGGATGGAGATGGACTCATTTCTCCTGCGGAGCTCATCAACTTCCCAGGAGAGGCCCCCAAGCACACAGAATCCCTCCCTCCAGCTCCCCAGGAGCCACAGCCTGCTGGAAGACAGCTGCCTTTAGCTAACAGTCCATTGCAACCAGAAACCCAGCAATCCCTAGAGACTAGAGAAGAGACTAGGGGCCAGGAAGAGGCCAAAAGGGAGTCTCTGGAACCTGGACAGGAGGCTGGACATCAGACAGGGGCTAACCTAGAGACCCTCAGTCCTGAAGGGGAGGCTAGGAGACAGACAGAGGCTGAAGGAGATGTCCCGGGTCCCGGAGAGGAAGCTGAGGGACAGGTGGAGAGCAAGCACAATGAAGAGGAAGTCAAAGAACCGTTAGTAGAAACATCAGATCCTATAAACACTCCACAGGAGGTCGAGGCGCATAGTATTGAACTAGGGAACGATGAGATATAGACCATACGACACACACTCATGTCCCTTAAAATCTCAGTGCAGAGTAGAAGCATGAAGCGTGGGTATATATGTCGGGATAAGAGCCACCTCTAACATGGGTATGGTGGCACAAGCTGGTAATCCTAGAACTTGGAAGATCATCGTGGAAGGAGAGTTCCAGGTTAGCCCAGGATATATAGCTAGTTTGAGGCCGGGCTGGGATACTCAGTAAGACTCTGTCTTGGTGAGGGAAGGGGAAAAAAAAAAAAAAAAAAAAAAAAAAAAAAAAGCACTCCTATATTTCCTTTCTGGCCTTGGGAGGAAGCAGGACTTTCTGTGCAGCTCAGACAGACTCTAAGTTCAGAGGCCTCTTTCAGGCCCCAGACAACCAATAAAGAACAAAAGGAATTTGTCTCCAGAGCCCTGTGTTTTGGGTCCAGCCGGCCCAGCTCCTTCCCCTCAGAACACAGGGTTTGGGGACTGGATAATGTTCTTGAAGTGGTGGAAATTCAGCTTCCCCAGGGTTTCTGGCCAGGGGTGCTGAGGTCACTAACCACAGCCAGCTGCAGACAAACCCAGGAAGAAAGTTTAGTCTTTCCTCAGGCACCATCTCTTGACCTGATGTTCAGACCCTTGTGACCCCTATAGCTCATGGCAGACAGATGGTCCCCACTCCCCAGTATCCATTCCCCATTCCTAGTAATGACAGTAATAACTACTCCCTTTTCTTCCTCTTCCTCCTCCTCCTCCCTTTCTTCCAGGTCCTCAAGCTATGTGAGTATAGCAGCAGTGGTTAGGGAGCCTGCTTTCTGGGTCCATGGGGCTTCTCTGTTCAAAACTTTTCCTATGGTGTTTTTAGGAACCTAAAAATCCTCAGAGCTTGCCTTTAGTTGGGATGAGCCTTCAGCCACAAATGTAGCACGGTGCAGATGCTGCTCTCTTGGGGAGGTTAGATTCGGTTGACATGCCAGGATGGAATTTTAATTTGAGATCCTGGACAGTTGGACAAAGACATAGGCTTCCATGTGATGTGAATTCAGGCAGATGTGAATTCAAAGAAGGCATTTAATTAGGTGTGTGTCTCCTTAGTGTGCATTGCTTCATCCACTGTCTTCAGTTTCCCACCTGTCAAATGGAGTTGGTTTTTGTCTAGTCATAGAATTATTGTGAGGATAAAAGACAAAATGCTATATTAAAATGTCAGCCTGGTGTACAAAGTTCTCAGAAGGAGGAGTCAGTAGGCCTATGTTTTTGTCCACCTGTTCGAATCTCATATTAGAATCCCTGACCACCGAGGCTATCACATAATTGAAGGCCTGAAGAGCATTTTTTTGTTTTATTTTGTTTCATTTCTATTGCTTTTCTCTGTGATCCCTGAACTGGATGGCTCAAGGTCCCTCTTTCCTGAAATCTCTCTGAGGACAGTTGATGAGCAGGCTGGAGCATGTCTACTGCTTCAGCCAGTGGAACAGCTCCTCTGGGTCTGGGTGGGTGGGGCTTATTTGAAGAATGAAGGAAAAAATGGAGGACTATGGTGTCAAAGCATCAGGAATCTCAACCAGAGCAGTCTGAGTATCAATCAGGACAAGTGAGCTAGGCCTGCGATTCCAGCTCAGGGAGGCTGAAACAAGACAACTTCAAGTTCAAGTCCAGACCCCATCTCATACAGAAATAATAATATAATAACAAAACCACTCAGACTGACAAAGCTGGCTTAGAGGAAGATTTATTTGCTCTGGGTATCTGCAGAATGGAGTTGGGAGTAAACAGAAATATGCACACAGACAGAGTTCTTTCCACAGCCTACACCTGTGTGGGGAACAGGGCAGCTGGATGCCAGGCTGGGTGAAGTGGAGAAGGCAATGGCAGGCCAGCCTCTGAGATGTTGAGCTGGTGCTCTTACCAGCCACCTCTCACACAATGCCATCAAACCCCTGCAGGCCACACTTCCTGCCAGCCACCTGGCAGCCAAATCTCAGTGCCTCATGCATGCTGTTTCCTGGAGAAGGGACAGATAAATAGCAGGGTCAGCCTGGTGTTTGGGACAGTGACAGGCCCAGCCCTTGCCTGATTTCATGCTGAGGGATTCACCTTTTGAAAGGCTAAAGATGACAGAAGCATTGAAGGTGTCTCCAGCCCCCAGAGTGTCTACTACTCGGGGTGGCGGGAAGGCATCTGAGTGTAGCAGCTGGCCATCAGGGCCCAGGGCATCGGCGCCCTCCTCAGCCCAGGCACAGATGAGTGTAGCCCTGTAAGATCCACTCAGGTGGGTGTCAGTCCACTTCATCCCCCAGGTCCGTCAGGCCCCTTCTTGGCTTCCTCACTCACCCTTTCTTCACACGACCATACAGGCCTCTCAGAGCCTCTGCTGCTGACTGGAACCCCAGATGCTTGGCCACATCTTTACTGACAAACACCTGTGGGCAGTGACACAGAGGCTGGCAGGCTCCTCTACCGAGTCTCTTACCTCTAATGGCCAGTGTTGCCTCCAGGTTCACACAGCTCTTCTAACTTTGTGACATCTGTCCCTAGCATGGCATCTCACTGTTCCACAGAAAGCCATTTTATGCTTGCTTAAGCTGCCTGCACCAAAATACTGCCTTGTGAATTGTGGTCCTAATATTTTTATTATGAGTTGAGGAAATTCAAAACCTAGAAAGAGTCTGGAGCGCCATCTTGGGGTGAAATCAAATCAGGCTAGCTCTCCAGAGTGGTCTCTGTTTTGTTTGCTCCCTACACAACCAAACCCTTCAGAGTGAGATTCTTCATCTGCAAAATATGGCAACCCGGGCTTAGAGCTCTTTCCACAGTGGCTTCATATTAGAGTCCCTAGAGATAGTTGGGGGATATCAGCCCGCCATATTTTTTAAAATTTATTTATTTATTATGTATACATTATACAGAAGAGGGCACCAGATGTCATCATCATAGATGGTTGTGAGCCACCATGCGGTTGCTGGGAATCGAACTCAGGACCTCTGGAAGAACAGTCAGTGCTCTTAACCTCTGAGCCATCTCTCCAGACCCCCGCCATATTTTTTAATTGTGCACCAAAGCTAACAAACATCATGTAGACAATGTCCAACTAACTTTAGCTTGATCCCAGGATTATCGCCTAGGTTTCCTTTACACACAGCCCCGCCTGAATTGTACCTGTCTCCTTCCCACCACCCTCTTTTCATTGCTACTGGCTCTCACATCTGCCACCTACGTGAGAAAGAAACTGGGAACCTCAGAGAACAGATTCAGTCTCTTCTTCATTTTGCAGAGGGAAGTTTGGGTGGGTGAGGGGCAAAGCAAAAGGATGCCCGTAGGTATTTGGGCTCTGTCCATCTTATTCCTATGTATTTACCTGAGCAGGAAAATTCCTCATCTGGACTGCCTCCAACTACCATAAGCCAGGAAGGAGCTGTGACCTACTGGGAGCTGCCAAGCTGTCACTCAGGGCCTGGTAGGCGGGGCTAGGGTCCTCTTTTGTTCTCTTGAGAGCCCAGTCAGCTAGAGATGGGCCAAGGGAAGCTGCAGAGCACTTACCACCTCACCATAGCAAAACAGCTGGAAGAGTTCTTCCCGGGGCTTCTCTATCTCCACGGACACCCGGACTCTGTGAGACAGGGGCTGCTTGGCGTTGTACTGTTCTATCCGCTGAAGCATCTTTACCTGCTCTGATGCATTGCGACCCTGGGACAGGACAGGGCAGCTCAGAGCCCAGCTGCTAAGAGCTCCGTCTTCCCTCCCTGATGGAACTCTGGCTGAGGAGGGAGGGCGTTTGGAGGAAGCTGGGCTGGAACTCCATTGGAGATTCACATCTAGAACTGTCTTGGGCCTTGGAGACCTGATCAGCCAAATTTTTCCTTTCAAGAATGAGACTAAAGAATAAAAGAAAATGCTGGACGTTGCATGCCTGTGACTATAGCACTCGGGAGTCTGAAGCAGGAAAATTGTGAATTCCGGGCCAACCTGACAGAGAGGCATAGTAAGAAAGGCCGTGCTGGAGGAAGAGGAAGAAAGCAAAGAGGAGCAGAGTGTGGTAGCGCACGCGCATGGAGACTAACTCAGTCCAGTCTCTGGGCCAGCCTGGTCTACATAGTGTGACCCTGTCTTAAAAAAACAAAACCCAAAGAGACAGACTGGGGTGGGGTCAGAGAGAGGAGAGAGCGGAGAGGTGAGAAGGAGAAAGCGGGGAGGAGACTGAGACAGGCCGTGGAGACACAGGGAGAATCTACGCCAAGTCAAACGACAGCCCTGGACTTCTCAAGATTTCTCATCTGGATCCCCAAACTTCGCCCTTAAAAAGAAAGTTCTTATTCCCTTCAGGCACTCTCCTCCTTGTTTCCTCAGAAGTTAAAGAAGTCAACTCCTAAGCAACCAGCAGAAGCGGGTACCAGGAGGGAGGCAGCCATGACACCAAAGGGGGACTTTTGCCCAGTGCCCCTCTGCGCCTGTCCCGATCTTCCTCCACCTGTGTTCTCATAGGAAAACACAAGAAAGAGTGGGGAGGAATGGGGGAGGCCATTCACTATCCCTATCGTACTTCATATGGCTCAAAGAAACCCCGCAAGAAGCTGATCATGCACAGGAGCCTGGCAGGCTAAGCCTCTAGAAACACAGGTGGGCAGGGCTTGCCTCAATGTGGATCCACTTGAATCGGGTCAGATCAACCTTCTCAAAGTCCTTAGCAGACACATCTGGAAGGTTCCTACATCACAGACAGGAAGGAAAAAAGAGAGAGAAGGATCGTGGTGAAGTCAGCCAGGGCCAGGTTCTCTGCTGGCTGGGTACTCGGTGCCTACTAGCGATACCAGCAGCATGGCAGGAAGCTCAGAAGCATAGGGCTCTGAGGTCTAGGCCGGCCCTGTCACACTTTGCTAAGATGCCCTTTTTGAGTTGAGGGGTTTATCGTTATCTAAGGATAAACACAACTGCAAACCAGCGACCCATTCCCAACCCCGGGTCCCTCGAAACCACCGCCCCTAGAGTGCAAGAGACTACATTTCCCAGAAGGCCCCTCGCTAGAGTACACAGCTCCCAGCAGGCAATGGCCCCGCGAATTACAAAGCCCAAGGCTGCCCTGCCAGGAGCATGATATTCTTCTCTAGCTGGGAGCTTGCCGGTGACTGAACACCTTGCTCTTAGTTGGGTTCCCCACTTCATCTCTAAGGTCAAAGTTGGCAGTCTGAGGAAGAGTTCATGTTTGGCTAGTCTAGGTGTGGAGATCCAGGAAAGCGTTGGCCTGGATGCTCCTTGGCCACACAGCCTATATGCCCCTCTCTGCAATGCTGTTTCCACTAGCGGAGTGGACCTTTCTGGGGCTGCTTTCCCATCGGTACATGGACTGAAAGCCCTTAGCTCCTGGGCCTGCTGTACTTGGAGCTATGTTTGTGATTATGTCTGGACCCAGGCCAGAGGCAATTAACATTTCTCTTCTGCTCCTCCTCTCCCTGCTTGAGCGTACCATGTGGTCCTTGATCACAGCTGCTGCCAGTCATCACTTGCTTAACAGGTAGATGACAAAGATTGCCTATTCTGAAAGTCACCTTTAATATGTGAGTGCCCACTCACTTTTGAAATATACACAGCCTACCTAGGTCCAGCGGTCATGCTAGGTAGTAAGGACAGCATGAACCCTGGGGGTCTATCCTTGTCCCCTCTACCAGCCCTTACCCAGTACCAGCCAGGTACGGAGTAAACCGAATCTCTGAGTTTGTTCAGGAGATCATAAGATAAGGGTGGAGGTTCACCTTTGGAACTCGAAAGCAATGCTCCTCTGTGTATGTTAGCATCACACCGGACAGTCCTGACCTGCTGATCTGATATTCCCTTGCCCCTTCCTTCAGTAATGGCTACAAATGGTGCCTGGTGTTTGGTTTCATCATACTAGAACCTTCAGAGGGGCCCAAACCTCAGTTCCTTGATGCCATGCTGCAGGCTCAAAACTCTGGGATTGACCCTAGAAATCCCAGGAGTGCCCTTAGCCCTTCAAGGCTTTATATTGTCTCCCATCCTCCACACACCCAGACCCAAGCTGCTGATTGACTAATTATGAAGCAATCATATCATCAATTACATTTTTTACAGGTCTGCCTGCCTGCCCACCCTTGTGCTGGCCAAGAGCAAATTAGCAAGCATGGCAGAGCTGACCCCCCTCCCACCTCTCTTCTTCCCTAATTGAAAACAATTCAAAAATTACTGAACAGTTTGGCATGGGGGCAATTTCTGGTGTAGAGAAGCCATGGATGGAAAGTAGCTGGTTTGCCCATTGGCAAAAAATGGCACTGATTGGTGGGTTGTGGTAGGGCAAGGCCAAGGGGCCCTTACGTGTCGTAGAGTATAATGGTACGGGAGCCATTGGAGTTGTTGACGATGCAGCAAGAGCAAGGGGTATCTCCCTGACTCTGCCAGGCCACTTGAGACACGTCCACGCCCCTCTGCCTGAAGTCAGCCACCAGGAAGCTTTGGGGGAGGGGCCCAAGCCAGGGAGAGGGCAGGGAAACACAGGTTAGAACTACATACGCCTAGACCTCCCCCGGGAGTGGGAAGGCTGCACTGGAGCACATTGGCCTCTGAAAGAAGAATGGTCTTGTCCTGATAGAGTAGGTAGCAGCAGCAGCAGCAGCAGCTGGCAGAGCGCAGACAGACAGGTGTACAAACCTGTAGGCGTGCAGGATGGTGCGACTACCATTGGCCTCATTGATGATGACTGTAGAGGTTGGGATGGAGCCCTCGGTCTGAAGGACCGTGTATCGTAGGTCCACAGAATGTCGGCGGAGGTCATCCAGGACAAAACTGCCGGGGTGGAGTAACCCGGAAGGGCAGTTTGGCAAGAGTTTAGGTGACTAGAAGGGAGGGCCACCAGGGACCCTGAAAGGCAACAGAATGAGCAGGGGAAGTAGCAGGAAACTGGCAATCTCAATCTTGCCACAGGTGATGATGGCAGGGACAGGAGAGGCAAGGTGGCAGAGCCTGGACATCAGGGAAACAGGAACGGAACATTCCAGGTCCATCTCAGACCAGTTCACACTGAAAAGCTTTTCCCCATCCTTAAAGCTAGACAGAGGTAGATTTGGGGCCCAGAGCCTATTTGGAATAATTGTGAGTCCCGCTCAGTTCATGCAACACTGAGGCAGAATTAATAATTAATCACCAAGGTGATACTTTGCACCCCCTCCCAGCTGCCCTCTGCGTGCTCATGGTCATGGCATAATGCTTTCTGGGGTCCCTTCCGCTCTGCCATGGTACCTCATCTTATAATTCTTCCAGGCTGATCATCCAGGAAGTGGGCTGCCTTAAAGGACCCGTTCACTAACTACTGTCTTCTCAAAGCTGGACTAACCCCTATGGGAAATGAATTGGTGCAATTGTGGGAAGTCTATAAATATGCACCTGACCCGGGATTTCACATAATGCCCTCTAGTTAGAATGAGCTTAGGGACATCACTTCAAGATTAGCCCAGTGGGACAGCAAGGAAGCTGGTCCCCTCTTCCCAGGAAACCCCAGAGCAAGTAACGGTGCCCAGTGGCCTAGCTATCCTGAGTTTTCTCACCATGAGCCAACCTCCCTTTTAGGAGCACCTAAACTGGACAGAGCTGTAGGGCCCACACACTGCATCCATTATCCCTTGACCTGAGAACTCAAGGATCCCTGTATAGTATCCCCCAAAGCATTAGAAATATGGTTTGATTTGCTAACTGACTGTTTGCACCCACAGTGCCTGGCATATGGTAGGTGCTTATTAAATGCTAGCTGAATGCATACAGAGAATTCTAAATGGCCCACCCCCTAATATGATTATTCCATAAAGGAGAGTCTACCATCCTAAGCAAGAACCAGGGTCCACCTAGAGGGAACTACTGTCTAATCTCCAAAACAGAGTCTGTCACCCTATTAATTTTGTTCCAGTTCACCAAGATGGGGAATTTGGTTGTCAACATCCCCTTCAAACTAGGGATCAAAGGGCTATACTTTACAGTCCAGAAACCTGGCAGTCTGCCCCAGTGCCCGAAGTGGGCAAAGTATGAGCCACACCTCCCGATAAGTGTGTGCTGAATTGTCAATGCCAGGAGTCAAAGTGCTCTTGGGTCTCTGCAGTAGTTGACATGGAGAAGGCGCGTGGGTCACTTGTGGAAGGAAGCCTCCACAGCAAATGGTTTTTTGGGCCCAGTGTTAATATGTGACCTCAGGATGTGCTGAGCAGTGAACTCTTGGCACTTACTTACAATGAGGACATGTGCAGTGGCACTAATCCTCAACTGTGGGCCTTAATTCTCTGACCATGGATGCTGGATGCCCCAGAGTTAGGGAAGGGTACAGGATGTTCCGAACTGTCTTTTATATCAAACCCAGCAGGGATTAGGGCCATGAGAAGGGTAAAGGCAGATTCTACAGAAAGCAAGAAAGGAGTGGTGGGCAGATTTAGCAGGCTCAGCAGCAAGCTGTGGAAATGGAACCCTTACAAGAGTGGAGTTAGTACCCGAACAGCAGACACACTACCCTAGAAGTATCAGGGAATCCTGGACTCTCCTGTGGATCACCACCCACCAACCATTCGTCTATCCTGCCCTCCCAGAGTTCAGACGACTCTCCTTGTACCCTGCAGGCAAGCATCCCCAAACAGGTACTCCCTCCCAGACTTACTCAGCAACATGCCCAGGGGCCAATGAGCCCATGAAGGCACAGCGCGCTCCAAGCAAGGAAAGGACAGTGCAGGAGTTGGATGCATTGCCTCCACGTTGCCATCTCTGAGACAGGCACCTGTAAAGCACAAGGCGCATCCCTGCAGCCTCAGCAGACTCTTAGTCCCCTATATAGGTGTCGACAGAATGCAAGAACCAGGGTGAATCTGGAGCTGCTGAGACTCAGTGATGGGGCGGGGCTGGGCTGTGGGTCTGTCCCCACCATTTTGGGCAGTATTCAATTGTGTAGCTACATCCACCTGTTTTTAACAAAGCAGGAAAGCCTCTGGGGCCCTCTCAATTGGAGGGCTCCTTAACTTTGGGTCATCTCTTCCCTAGTGGCAATGAGATGTCATAGTGAAACCCTTAAAGTTATGCTGAAACTTCAAGCTCTGTAGAAGTGTTCAACATGAGGATCGCTTTTTGTTTTTTGCTTTTGTCCCCCCCCCCCCCGCGCCCCGTTAGGCTCTCTTCAGCATGCACTATGCAAAACAGAAGACATATCTCAGATTATCTCTGCCTTCAAATCCCAAGTTCTGAGACTCCCTGGGTCAGGTGGGGTGGGGATGTCAGGAAGGATTGGCTCCTACTCAGTCTTGCTCTTCTGGGTGACTCAAGGGGGTCCAGAAGCAGGGATGCTGCGCAGTACCACAGGTCTGCAGAGGGGGGTACACCTTGAGGGCAGGAGCTCTTCCAACCATGCCTCCAGCAGTATCCATCTTCCAAATAGAACCTGCCCTATCAGCAGCGGGTAAAGGGTGCCCCTTCTCTAAGCCTGGGGTGTTGAGTACTAGCAGAATATGGTACTGCATGCATTTTAGTTCAAATACAATCTCTGGAGAACTGGGAGCCTAAAATACGCATGTTCTCCTGGAATAAGAAAAAGCTTAGGGCTGGAGAGATGGCTCGGTGGTTAAGAGAACTTGTTCTTGCAGAGGACCTGAGTTCGATTCCCAGCACCCTCACAGTGGCTCACAAACCATCCATAACTCCGGTTCAGGGCATCTAAAGTCTTCTTACCTCTGTAGGTGCAGGTACTCAAGTGCAAATACATCCATGCAGACAAAATACTCAGACACATAAAGAAAATAAATCTGAAATATGGGGCTAGGGAGATGACTCAGTGGTTAAGAGCACTTAACTTAATCAGGTTCAATTCCCAATACCTACTTGTCAGCGCACAACTGTCTGAACAGCAACAGAGACAGGAATAAGGTGGTGGAGCTAGAGTACACTAGACATGGAGACATCTGCTCTGATCACTGCTCTATGCTTGTTACTGATGTGGCCTGATAAACACATCTAAGAGGAAGATCCAAGTGGTGCTTTCACTGTTCCCAGAGAGCCTAAGACAGCACAGTGGACAGTACTCTGTGGATCCAAAGAGCACCCAGCCTCCCGCCTTTATAAGTTCATTGTGCCAGAACACTAGTGTCTTGCCAGAGGTCAGCCTTGAACTTCTTCTCATCCAATCCTTTGCTGAGACAACTAATAGCCAAAAGACAATTGCTCGGAGCACCAGATCTCACCAAGAGAAAGCCAATGTTCCACTCCATAGCTACGCCTTCCTAGCCTGACAGCACACTGGGAGTGACCCTTATCAAGAGTTAAGATAAAAACCAATCAAAGGACACTCCAGCTTCCACTAGACAACTGGTGGATGTTCTGAGAACACCACTAAAATGTTCATGCATCTTTGTAAAACAGACTTCTGATAGACTCCTTTTGGCATTTAGCACCAAGAAAAAAATTGAACCAAGTTTCTCTCTATCTAAGCCAGAGAGGCTCCAGGTTTGCATACACTGCCGGCTAGCCCTGAGCTAAGCAAGGCTCAAACTCCAGGCTTTTAAATGTTTGGGAGTGATTTAATTGCACATATCACTCACTGTTAGCCACCTCATGTTTTATTTTAGCAGTAAGCGGTAAGTTAAAAGTGCATAGGCGTTGGGGTGGTGGGGAGGAGGAGCAGGAGAAAGTTTGTCTGACACATATCGGCTGTGTGTCCTTGGGAAGGAAAAATCATTTTAGCCCAATTTCTAAATCGAGGGTTCTAACGATCCTCACAACCCTAGAATTGAGATGTGAACCAGCTAACAACAGACACGATTCAAGCGCAGTGTTGCATTCTGCATTCTAGTTAATTCCAGAGGCTGAAAAGGCGAGTTTAGGATAGCTTGGGCTACATAGCAAGACCCCGTCAAAAAACAAACAAACAAAAACAAAAAAACAAAAAACCCTGGGTTTTGTTTAATGGTTTCCAGTCTCCTGTCTTTACTCCCGCTGAGAACCCCTACTTAGGCTTCCCTGGCAAAGAACGTCCGCACTCCAGGCTGACTCATGCCTCACTGCACGGGGCGGAGGGACATATCCCGGGCTTAACAATTAGCAGTGACAGGTGCAAAGACACGGCTACTGCCGTCCTAGGGATCTCCAAGGGGCCTGGGTGCCCCTACCTGCGATCCGTATCCTCTTCTGGGTACTTGTCCACCACATTGATGATGTCCAGCACCACCAGCCCCACGCAAAGGATCTGCTTCTCTTCCATAATGTTGCTCCCCAAGCTTCCTACCCGTAAGCGGTGGGAATTCCTACTAGGCTCTGCCTTTTATCTACTGAAGCATGGTGTCCCAGCCTCTCAAGGGCTGCCCTGGCTCCTCCTCGTCGTGCAGAGCTCCTCCTGCAGCCCGAGGTGGGTTCCCTAACCCGACCAATGGCAGAAGCTCTCACTTCTCCGCCTCACTTGTCAGACTTGAGTCCGACCAGACAGTCCTACTAATGCAAAGCGAAAGCTCACTAATCATGCATCACCTTCCCGGTCCCCCTGCACCTGCTGCTGACTCCAGACCCTGGACCCGGACGAGCTGGGTCTGGTAACCGAAACCCCTCCTTTGCTGGAGGAGCCCCGAAGCACCGGCTTCTCTTCCCACCGCTGTTGCCCACCTTCCCAGTCGAAGCCCCGCCCCAGCCAAACCAGCGGGTATCACGTGATGGGAAACGCAGCTAGCCTGAGAAGTGGTTCTGGCCCTGCGCCCCCTGGCGGCTTCTGGGGGATCGGCAGCCGTGACCCTGACGATGCCTCCGCGGGCGCTCTTAGCGGAGAGCGCACTTGGAGACCACTAGCCAGGGTTCCCTCCGCAAGACTGTCTCCTCCCGTCCTGTCCCTTATCTACCCCAGAACATAGAGTAGCTATGTTTTGTAGAAAAGAAAAAAACCCAAGTGTCTTTATTCCTGAATAGTTTAGAACGGCGGTGCGGGCTCGGGAAAGCCCTGGACCCCGAGGATGCGGAAGCAAGGGGTGCGAGGGACGGTTCCTCTTCCGCAGCCCGGGTCCCGGAGAGGGCTCTGGTGGGGACGGCAGTGAGGCCAAAAACCAAGAGGAGATGCCTAGGTCCCAGAGAGCATGAAGTTGCGTGCAGAGTAGCCACTCTGAATGCTTGAACCACAGCGGGGCGTGGTCCCCGGACTTGCCCCGCCCCGGCCTTGGTGAAGAGGCGCCACCCAGGTGGCTCTGCACCTATGTGGATAAGTTTGGTGGTCGGGGCCGACCCTGTCTACATGTGTTCAAGTTCTGTGTCCTCATAAAGCAGGGCTCCACTGAAGATGGTGAGCGGCTCCTCCGAGTGCGCCAGCTGACCCATGACCAGGTCGATGCAGACAGTGTCTCCGACCTGCAGCGGCAGGATGAGGCTGAAGACGCCCAGAGCACCGGGGCTGGGCTGACTTTCGGCCACAGGCTTATTCTCCAGTCCCTCCGGCTCATAGCCTCCCGAGTCTATGCGCGCCACGCCCAAATTGGAGCGTGACAATACAGCTTCCACTTTTTCATGCCGATGCCCAGTTAGTACAGCGCTCAGCAAGTATCGTCCAGCCAGTGGTGCAGTGAATACACCTGGGGACAGAAATGACCGTCAGGAGGGGAGAAGGTGTCTGGGACAAGAACGGTTTCTCTGGAAGAACGTGGATACAGCACTCCTGGACTGTGGAGAGGCCCATCGGTCCTTTTACCGTTATTCCGCTAGACTGCACACTGTAGACTGCACACGGTAGGGGATCCACTTTGCAGCTCCAGCCCTGACTGCAGGACGCATGCTGGAGCCCGTCCCTATAAAAATCTGTAGTGTGAATGTCTCTCTCCCTCCCCACTCTCTCCCGGCCCAACTGTAGTGAAAATGCATGGAGAGAATAAAGGTCTTTCTAAATTACAAAACGGGAGGGAAGATGTACTTGTCAACAGAGGCATCAGCACTGTCCAACCACGCCCACTTCCGCAACTGCTCAATCTAACTTTCCTAAGTTACCTGTCTCTGGGTCATAGTAGCCGCCGTCATTGAGCAGGACTCTGTCGAAGGGGACCGTGCCAGGATCCGACCTAGGCAAACTCAGGGCAGCTGAAAATGCCACCCTAGGCCTCGGGGCTGCCGGCGCTCCCTCCACTCCTGAATAGGTGTAGAGTGAGTGTTAGACCGACGCCTGCAACCCCCAGCTCCTTCCCGCTGCCCAGGCTGCCCGAGGACCACCCTCCTCCAGCCCTAAGCTCATCTCCCCTTCCAGGCACGAATTAGAAGAGCTTACCCTGTTCACCCTGAGGACCTGTGAGAAGAAAAGGAGACGACAGTGAGCAGGGCATCTCGCACTGTGCCTCAGACATTGCTGTCTTACGGTGCTGAGTATTAGATGTGTTTCCAAGCAGGAATGAGTACCAAGAAAAGCATGGGTAGGGTCATATCTACGCAGCTGCTGGACCACAGCCTTAGCCCTGAGCTTTTCCTACCCCAGATGGCCCTTGTAGGCTAAGCATCAATCTGCAGTATGGCAGGGACACCAAGGCACCCAGTAGCCAATTGACCATCTCAGCTAACAGTCACTTCCTTCTCTAGTCAATGTTGGACACTGGGAACCTCCCTCCCCTCCGCCCTCCCCTCCGCCCTCCCCACTTCTCAGTCAAGCTCTACCTGGAATGTAACACCTGGGCTGCCGGGAAGGCAGCAACCCTGGCTGTAGCAAGGGTCTCAGCCAACATACCTGGTGGTCCAATGGACCCCTTTTGTCCATCCTTGCCAGGAGGTCCCGGAGGCCCTGCAGGGCCTGGAGGCCCCTGCAGCCCAGGAGGCCCAGGGGGCCCAGCTTCACCTGAAGGCCCTATGGTGATAAAACATAGTTGAAGGAGATTTGTAAAGGGGGTTTCCAATTGATAGAAAGGGTGGTGGCTTCCCAGGTAGAGAGATGGGTGAAGCAGGTGGACTTGGAGGACCAGTGGAGACTTGGGGCCTCCTGTGCTGCAGGCAAAGCACCTGACTGACAGAGACACATCCCAGCTCCACCCCCAGGCCCAACCAGAGGGAGGGCAGGAGCTAGACCCTGGCAGCTTCTCTACAGACACATCAGTCTCCCAGAGGACCAGCAAGGGCAGAGCAAAGAGGTGGGGGAGACTTTTGTAGGATCAAGATAGGGCTTGAAAAGGGACACCCCCCACCCCCCCACCCCCCCACCCCCGTGCCTTCTGTCCTCACCAGTGAAGTCCTTCAGGCTAAACTGCTGCAGACGGTCTTCCAGGAGCATCAGGGAACTATTCAGGGCCCCAAGCCTCCTGCCCAGGCCTGCCTGGCTCTCCAGCAGCTTCTCCAGCAGCTCGGCCTGTGTGAGGCTGGTGCTGTTGCTTTCCCGTAGAGCAGCCCAGAGCCCAGCCACGTGTCTAGAAAGGCCTTCTCGCAGGCCTTGTAGTCCCCCTGCCACAGTATCCAGCCGTTCACAGACTCCCTCAAGACGGCCTAACCGCCCTTCTAAGCTGGGGCACTGGCCTGCCTGTGCCTGACTCTCCTCCAGGCCTCGGAAGCGCTCCTCACTCTCCGTAATGTGCTCTGTGGCCTCCTGCTGTAGCCTGTTGATCTCAGAGATGATGCTGTCTTTGGTGGCTCCCAGGTCGGCCAGATCAGCACCCTGGCCCTCCACAGTGGTCTGGAGCTCATGCAGAGAGTCGTTGAGGGAGCTGAAGGTGAGGATGACCTCAGACAGTTCTCCTTGAAGGGCTTGGAGGGCTGAACCTGAGCTGCCCCCGAAAACACTGAAGCCATCCAGAGGCCCTCGGTTTGGTCCCCCAACACCTGGACCTGCTCCCGGGCCCCGTGGAGGTAAGAGTGGGCAGGAGCAACGTTCCACACCATCCCGAAGGCGGCCCAGCTCCTCCTGGACACCACCACAAGCCCCACAGCCCTCTTCCCCACGGGCTTGCAGCAGGCCCTCTAGTTGACCTAGCTGGGCTGCTGTCAGATTGAGGCGCAGAGAGAGTTCTGCCATCGTCTCCTCCTGTGCATCCATGCGCTCCTGCAGCCGGCCCAGGATCCCTTGCAGTCCCTCCAACATGGCCTGCTGGGCTTCCCCTGCTGCTTCAACTTTGTGCAAGCCGGAGCCCACCAGCCGTAGCTGGCCCTCGCTGTCCAGCACCCGGCGCTCCAAGGCACTGAGGATCTCACTGATCTGAGAATCCTGTTCCTTGGGGCCCCCGGAGCAGAGCTGTCCACAGGCCTGCACAGCCCCTGTCACCTGCTCTTCCAGGAGATCTAGGCGGCCCCCCAGCTCCCTACTCGCATTGGCCATGAGCTCCTCCAGCTTTTCTAGCCGCCTGGGAACATCAGGTAACCAGTGGCCCAGCCTCCCTGGTCTCCCAGGCCAGGGCATCTCTTGCTCCTCTGAGGGCCCTAAGGTAGAGTTGAAGCGGTCCTCCAGGACAGACAGGCGGGAGGCTAAGCTGGTGTAGCCTGGGGGGTATCCCCCCTGCCCGGCTGCTCCCCCCAGCTCGGAACCTCTGCGCCCACTTAGCACTGTCACTGAGCCGGCCACTACATCCAGCCTCCGCTCCAGCTCTGACAGTCGCCGACCCAGCTCTGGGGGGCAGCATTCCTGAGGGGGTCTCCGGGCCATGGCGGGTCCCATGTGCTGCTGCTGACGCTCTTCCAGGGAGGACAGCAGCTTTTCCAGTGTTCGCAACCGCTCCCTGTCCTGTTGCTGTTGCTGGCGGAAGCCATCCACCCCTGCCAGGCACACTGAGCAAGATTCCTGAAGCTGCCGTTCTAGCTGCCTCAACACCTCCTCACTGAGGCCAGAAGGGACTGGGACAGGGGCTGGGGCCCTGTCGCCTCCTCCAGTGCCTCCATTATGATGGTTGTTAAGATGGCCCAGTTCCTGGTCATGGGTAGAGACGCGATTGTCCAGGAGCTGCAGTTGATGCTGGATCTCATTGAGGGTTTCATGCACTCCGGGCCGGGCAGCTGCATCTGCCGGCTGCTGCCTCCCGTTAAAGGCCTTTTCCACCGCCCTCTGTACATCTTCAGCCAGGCGCCCATTTATTCCCTGCAGGACACCTCGAAGGCCTTGCAACTCTTTGGTCAGGCTCTGTACCTGATGTTCTAGCTGCTGCACTTTCTCTGATTCCCCAGGACCTGAAGACAGAGAATAGCAGATGACTAAGGGCCCAGGACCTGCTTACCCCAACTCAAGCAAGAGTCAGGGGTTCTCCTTTGAATGATTTGGGCAAGAGAAAAAAACAAAGAAAGGAAATACCATTCACTGAATGCCCTGAATCCATATTTGAACCATAGTTCTTAAAATTGTTTTCTGGGCAGATACTCTTGCCATATGATAGCATGGGAAACTGAGTACCAGAGGAATCAGGCAGGTAGTCCCAGCAAGAGTCTGAGGCTCTCCTTTGGACAATTTGGGCAAAAGAAAGAAGTTTAATAAGTGGCCGTGTCAAACTGCAAGATCATCTGGTCACCAGACCTACCCACATCATTTCCACTTGTCCTTAGGACCTCTCGGCTTCTTGGAAACTGTTTGGTTATCTGGGAAATGAGAATGACACCATGTGTCTCCCCTCTCGGGGCTGTCAAACAGTATAAAACGGGAATGTGAAGTACCTCACATACTACTGTAGCAATGACGGGGCATTTCCCTCTAACAGCACGGGGACAAACAAGCCTGCTGGGGTGCTGGCTGGAGAGCCAGTGAGCCAGCAGTTCCTGTTTACAGTTCAATTATCTCTTTGGCAGGAAAGGAGTGCGCATCCGGTGTGCCTGGCCCAGCTCACACACGGGAGAAAAGAAAATGCAACAGGGACTATTGCATTCTGGGACCTGCAGTTTCCAGGGGCCAGAAAGGGGCTTGGGACCTGTAGTCAGGTACAATGCATGCTAGGATTTGTAGTCTTAACTGTCGAAAAGGTGGACAGAGCTTCGCAAAGGAATTCCCGGCTTCTGCCTTAGCCTTTCTCCACTGGGAAGGATCTTGGCCACATGAGGGCGTATGTGAGCAATCCTTTCCACGCCTTGTAATGCGGCTCTAGGTTTGCAGGTCTTTCCATCAATCTACCCCACTCCTGCCCCCTCCCGCTCCCCTCAAACCACGAAAGCATAAACATGCGGAATCTCCCTTCTGTCCGCCTTCCTCCAGTTTGGAGCACAGAGGTTCCCCTTCACGGGTGGACCCCACATTTACCGCCCGATCCCTAGTAACTTGCAGACTTACCTTCTCCCCCTAGACCGCTGAGGTGGCTCCCTGCACTGGAGCCAGATAGATTGGGGCGCACAGGCCTGGGCCGGGGGTGTGGGGTGGAGGGTGCAGGGCCCAGGGCGGAAGCGGGGCCCTCTGCACAGTCATCGCCCCCATATCCCTGACAGCACCGCCACTCCATGTCTGTTACTGTCTTGTAGGCCACCCGGTAGCGCGGGCGAAGGAAGCTGCGGTACCTAGCCAGAGGAAAGGAAGGCTTTTATTCCCTCCATTCGGCTGGTCATCTTGTTCTCTGGCCAGTATGTGTGTGGTCTTGCTCACTTGACAGCTATCAGCTTTTTAGCCAAGGGCTAAATCCGGCTCTTCTTCCCCTTCCCCCCTGCAGGAACCCCGAGTTCATGCCTATGGGGCTAACCTGTCCTCCTGGGCCTGACGGTTGGAGACAAGATCTTAGACCTGCGACAGCTCACCCGCTAAACCAGGACTTCTCAGGTCTTGTCCTGCCCCCGGCTCCCTGCTTTGTGCAGAACCCCCAGTGGTCTGCCCTTGCCAGGCTCCCACTCAGTACCCAACCCCTTAGCATGGGGGGGCTCACATGATACTTCGGGGACACTGGGACTGGCCCCAGCCACAGGGTTGATAATCTGGTTTGACAAAGGTCTCCACTCCATCCTCGAGGACACAGCTCACTGTCCGAGTCACCACGTAGGCACACCAGTTCCTGTAGGCACAACCCTACCTGGGCCAAAGGACCAAAGACAACAAGGCCCGGTGGGCCCAGAGGCTGAAGGAGGGTCAAAAGATGAGGGGCTTTGAGGGCTAATGAAGTCCAAGGTTTTGTCAGGGCAGCTCCCCCCTCAACTTGTGTTGCCATAGAAGATAAAGGCTTTTCAAGACAGGGAGAACATAATGAAAAAAACACACAAAGAGAAGGCAGCCCTCATGACTGTGGGGTTCTGGGCACCCTGAAATTCACAGTCCCTGGTGTCCTTCCTTGGGCCTATCTCAAGCTCCTGCTGTGTAAGCCAACCAACTGGAGTACTGGAGATAACCCTCTGCACATGGCTCTTGCACCCACCCCTCAAGGAGGACAGGAGGGGCAGGCAGATGTCAGGCCTCTGGTTAAGTAGAGAGTAAGCCACTGATGGCTCTGTCCCCTTGGGGTTTGTGGTGTGACACTCCCGGCCCCATTCACACTGGCTTCTAATCTGTGGGCCGCTGTGGAGGAGACAGAGAGGGCAGAGCAGAAGTTATACATTAGTGGATGGGGCTAAAGAAACCCTGGAGAGGAACAAAAGCTCTACTTGATCCAGAGTTGGCTGGCACACAGCTGGCAGGAAGGTCTGGTCAAAGTCCCTCGGTATAGTTTCCCTGGGCACCCAACTGCAGGCCTCCATAGGGAAGACGGTGTGAGCTGATCTCCCTTAGGCCACCAAAGCCCTGGAAACGGTCCCTGAGGACGGTGCACATGGGAGGGCCATTGACAGATGGTCATCCTTGCTTCCCTCCTCATTGCATTAGGGGTGTAGCCCGTTGCCCACCTTCTGACGACTTTCCCAGTCATAGCCTCCAGCCCTGGCTGGGGACACAGACTCTTACCTGTGGCGGCTGGCAGGTCGTGGTGAGTTCTGGGCCTGGGGTCCCCCAGGACTGAGGGCCGAACTGCCCCCTGTGTAGAGGCTGTAACCTCGAGGAGGGTGGCTGGCAGCCTCCGAGGCTACAGTCAGCAGATAGCAGAGACAGCAGCTCCACAGGGTGCTGGGGGCCATGGTGAGGTACTCCTTGCCGCCCTTAGAGACACATCCCGGCTTGCCCACTGGTGCCTATGCCCGCCTTTCCAAGGGATGCGGGGGACAGTTCAGTCCCTAGCTTCCGGCCTGCAGCCCCCAGCCACAGGCCTCCTCCTTGGCTGCTGGGCCTGACCCCTCTCTCCCCCTCCTTTTTCCTCCTCAGGCTCCTGTCTGTCCCTCCCTCTGTTCCTTCCGCTCTTCTCTTCTCCACTTCTAAGGGGAGTCTGTTCTCTGGGCCCCTGGCCTCCTGTGCCTGGTCCCTGCCCCTCTCAGGGGCTGTTTCCTGAGCCTCCCTCCCTCCACCCCTGGCTCCAGCCGGCCCTCTTCTGGTCTCCCTGTTCTGTTCGCTGCTGACTGGATCCTAAGGATGACAGAGCTTTGCCCCTGTGGCTGCTGAGAGGCACAGAGTGACCATGGGGCGGGCCAGCCTCTTCCCTCCCTTCTCTCCCTCCCCTCCCTTCCCCCTGTCTGGCTGGCGGTCCAGCCTCCCCCTTCCTCCCCCACCTCTCCAACCATCGTACGCCACATCTGCTTCTTGTTAACTCCGGGAAA
>PVIH01011774.1:0-67286 GCA_004025045.1 Sigmodon hispidus | reverse complement strand
GAGTTTAGTTTAAAAGCTTCAGACTCAGTATTTTGGCATATGGCCACAGAACATAAATGTCTGTTTTTGGGGGGGGGGGTGTACGCGCGTGCGCACGCGTGCACTCGCGTGTAGACCAGAGATGGACCAATCTTGGTTGACAACTGACTGCACTAGGAACCAACTAAAACTCAAGCTGCTGACACTCTTGAGAAAAAATTTCTTAACCAGATGACTTGAAGCTGGAAGATCTATCCTAAATCTAGGCCATACCTTCCGGCAGCCCATATGAAAAGACACAGAGGAAGGATTTTGATGTTGCTTGCTTGCCCTTACCCTCACTGGCAAATTCTTCTATCATGTTCCCGTGGAATTCCTTCAACAATATTAGACACTGTTTCTTTGAGATTCCAACAGTCTGAAGACCAGCTGGCCTCCAGGAATAGTCCTGTTCTTCAGTGCCACGTTGAAGCTGTGGGACATCCAGCCTGGTGGACTGAATAATTTCTAGGTTCTCAGCCTCTCCCATGTGAGACAGTCACTGTTGAAATACCAGGACTGCAACCTGTAAGCCAATCTAACGAATGCCCTTTATATATATTGGATCTTAACAATTCAACTAGACAGGTTGACCAGTAGGCTCTGCTCATTTCTGTTCTTCTCCCCCAGCACTGGCCTTTCAGAGATGCACAGCTATGATCAACATGGCATGGTGCTAGGGATCCAAACTCAGATTATCAAGTTGCTTGTCAAGACACTTCCCCAGCCCTGGAACCTGAATTAAGGTGAGGCTCTTAGTCATTCTGAAGGAAGTCTTTATTTAGGTGATACAGAAAACCCACTTTAATAACTTCCAGGAAGTAGACCTTAAGGGTCTGAGCTAAGGTATGGGTCTAGACATAATCCCATGCAGGGTTACCTAGAAGCATAGCCCTCTCTAGCATTTCATACTTCCATTCTGGTGTCTACAGGAAGCTCATCATCTCTCACCTCCCTGTTAATATAAGACAGTGCAGCAGACAACAGCTTAAAGATCATGGTTATTTATTTTAAGACAGAATGTCTCATTAGCCCAGGTTAGCCTAGAACTCACTATACACCTGAATATAATTATACACTTATAATGCCTCTGCCTCTACTTCCCAATTGCTGGGACCACAGGTGCTCATATTCTGCTTTATGTGGCTCTGGGGACTGAACTCAGGGCTTCTTATCTCCTAGACAAGCACTCTGCCAACTGGGCTACATCATCAGCCTTGGCTTCATGCTCTAAACATGCAAAAATCTCCTGCAAACTAAAACGCAAAGAGAGACTACTTGACAAAAAGAAAGTAGTGAGTTAGCATTCCTAAAGAAGAAAATACAGCAAATATAGATGCATAAGAAGATAATGAACTATTGAAAGTGTGAATTAAAAAAAACCAAACAAGTCTTTGTTTTGCTTGAGCTTTTTGGTTTTGCATTTCTTTTTCTTTGCTCACTTGTTGATGATTTCATCGCAGGTGGGTAGGTGGGTGTGGGGAAATACCCAAAGAACTGATAACACCCAGTGTTGAAAGGTTGTAGATAAATAAGAATCTCCCATGCTTGTGGTGAACCTGTGAATGACTGCAATCTTTGAGAAAGTAACCTGTCAGGGTTCATCAAAATCAAAGCATGAATTCTTTCACTTAGCAATTCAGCTTTGGTATCTATTCTTCAGGAAGAAAGGCCTCAGACTGTGTGGGTATAAGCAATGGACATCTATTGAACATTGTTAGTGCTGGTGGAAACTGGAAATTACCTAAAAGTCAATAAACAGAAACTGGTTGAGTGAATTCTCCTACATCCAAACTGTGGAATATTCCATAGCTATTGGCAGAAAAAAATCAATGGGTGAAGAAAAGTTTATTGTAAATGATGTCCATGGTAGATAAAAACATGAAAATATCAAATCACAGAGAAATTAGCACAATGTATGCACTGGCTAGTTTTATATCAATTTGACACAAGCTAAAGAGAGAAGGAGATCTCAATTTTAAACATGTCTCTTTATGTTTAGGCTAGGCAAGACTACAAGGCATTTTCTTAATTAGTTCATTAGTGTGGGAGGGTCCATTCCATTGGGGGTGGTATAATCCATGGGCTAATGGCCCTGGTTCTATAAGAAAGCAGGCTGAGCAAGCCATGAGGAGCAAGCCAGTAAACCCCTCGGCGGCCTTTGCATCAGCTCTTGCCTTCAGGTTCCTGCTCTGTGTGAGTTCCTGCCTTCACTGCTTTTGATGATAAACTGTTAGATGGAACTGTGAGCGAAATAAATCCCTTCTCTCCCCAAGTTGCCTTTGGTCATGGTGTTTTATCATAGCACTGGTAATCCTAAGTAAGACAATGTGATAACACTTTTAAAAAGAAAAATAAGCTTTGGGCTGATGTGTGTGTGTGTGTGTGTGTGTGTGTGTGTGTGTGTGTGAATTTGGCATGAAGAATATACACTAGTCTATTTTGTGGAATACCTGGCTCATTGTTTGGGTTCTGGGATTTGAACTTCAGTCCTTATGTCTGTGCAGCAAGCTCTTAACCTCCGAGCCAGGCCTCTAGTTCTAATTTTATTTCCTTTGTAAGACAAGGCTGTGAAGGGGATGCATCATCACTCTGACTTCTATATGTATGTCGGCATTGTGGTACTTGTTCCAGAAGAACAAATAACTCTTACAAATAAACTGTATATGGTTTATCAACTGTCACAGATCATAAGGCCTGGATTCAAGCTCCCCTGAGCTCCACCTACCTACCTTGGCACATTTATGTCCTTCCCCAACTTTGACTCAGGTTCACTTGTGTCAAAGATCCTGAGTTGCCTAGAAATAGCTTCATGGTAAGGCCCAACCTGGTTGTGGTAGATAATTGCCAGTGTTAGCATAATCAGGCTTAGAATTGCCTAGGAGATTGGTAAGGCTATGGATATATCATGAGAGTGACCCAAGGAAGTGACTCTGTAGATGACCCAAGGAAGAAAATCTACCCTGAATGTGAGTGGCACCATCCCACAGACTAATTGCCTGAACAGAACAAAAACAGGAAAAGAAAAATGGTAAGAAAATCGTTCTCTTTCTCGTCCTCCTGGCCAGCAATGACATGAACTGGGAGGCTCCACCATGCTCTCCCTCCATAGCAAACTGACCCCTCTGAGATGACAAGCAAGAATAAACTCCCCTCTCTTTACTTGTTTCTGTCAGGCACTGGGTCACTGTGACAGGAAGTAGTGCTTTGGCGTACCCCTGTAGACTCTATGTAGGAGAGACCCAGGGTCCTGTGGTCCAGTTCCATGATCACATTATACACTGAAGACCTAACCCATTCCAGGGACTTGATTGCAGAAATCCAAGGCAATATCATAGCTCTTTGGCGGAGTCTCACTATATATTGCCTGGCTCCTTCCTCACTCTGTGAAACTCTTGGGCCTGTCTGCAACTCTCTGGAGATGGTTTAAGAGGAGTCCAAAAGACTTCAGGTCTCAGGTGTGCATATTCACACACACATGCACATGCACACATATACTCACATTCTCACATGCATTCCTCCCCACCATACATCCCCAGGGTGCTGCCTCCAGGAGGTTGCTTCAGTTACTTTCAGCCTTTCCATTGTTGTTCAGGACTTCTCATGCTATGTGCAGTGTAGAGAGCCCAAGGGCAGAGGATTTTGTAACAAGAGTTTTCTGCCTCACCATCCAGCTCCCAAATCATGACATAGAGACTTCTTATTAATTATGAAAGCTCAGCCTATAGCCTTGGCTTGTTTTTAACTAGCTCTTATAACTTAAATTAACCCATTTATATTAATATATTAATCTATGTCCTGCCATGTGACTTGTGGCTGTTACCTCTCCTCCAGCACATCCTGCTTCCTCTACATCTCCTAGCATCTCCTCCTTTCTCCTTCCCAGAGTTCTCTCTGTCCCTGGAAATCCCACCTAACTTCCTCCTGCCTAGCTATTGGCCATTTATTTCTTTAGTAAGCCAATCAGAAGGTGCCTTGGCAAAGACATCCTTATGGTATAAACAAATATTCTGCAACAGGATTTCTTTTTTCTTCTCTACTTGAAATATTCTTAACATTATATAAAGACAGACAGACGGACGGACGGACAGACGGACGGACAGACAGACAGACAGACAGATAGATAGATAGATTACCTTCATGCATGTCTATGCACCACCTGCCTGCCTAGTGATTGCAGAACCAGAAGAGAATGCTGGATGCCCTGGGACTAGAGTTATAGCTGGTTATGAGCCACTAAGTGTGGATGCTGGCAACTGAACCTGAGTCTTGAAAAGTAACCAGTGTCATAAATTATGGATCCATCTCTCCAGCTCCTATTCTTTACTTAAGACATATTTTACAAAAGATAAATTCAAGAATGTAATTGTGCATAGTTCTTTGAATAATGATAAACACCATCAACAATGTAACTCAGATCAGTGACTAGAGCCTCTCCTGGACCTGCCCATGTGATCTTCCTGACCTATGTCCTCTTTCTCTATCCAGAAAAAAATCACATTCTGGCTTCTGCTGTCAAGCATCCCTCACTTCTTTTTACAGTCTGCTGCTATTGTGTGCATTCCCAAACAACATTTTTAAAATTTATTTATTAAGTATTTGTTTGTTTTGTGTGCAAAACTGAAATTTGGATGCAAGACCTTGCAATTGTTACGCAAATGCTCTACCAATGAACTACAACTCCAGCCCTCCAAACAACATTTTAGCCTTACTTACCTTGGACTGAATGCAGCTGAACTCATGTTGTACGTGTTTGTTGGTGTTGCAGTAAGAAAGGCTCGTCATGTTGATGTGCCATCTGCTGGGCTCTGTGTGTGACCACACTGCAGTACATCATTCTAGCTGTGTCAGGGATTTGGGTCCTTCCATGCATGTCTCCTACTGTGCACACAACTGTTCTTAGAAAGAGGCACAACTCCGGTCACAACTTTACTAGACAATCTCCAGGTGGTTTTCAAAAATGGCTACATAGTCTTTTGTAGACACAGTAGCAATGAATATGAATTCTCAACAACCCAACATGTCACCAGTTATTTTTGGAAGATCTTTACATCAAAGTCTTTGAAAATGTTGGTCCTAGAACATTCCTCTTATCTAAGTCACCACCAGTGACCCTCTATCCCTGATGCCTCCAAGGGGCCCTTTGGTTTTTGTTCTTTGCTACCCCTGGCTCCCATAGCTGTCCACACTGTCTGCTCCACAGTAGACATTACAGTGCTCAGTTATAGTCTGTTTGCTTTCCCATCCTGCCTCCCAGTAGACTGGGAGCCCCTGAAGGCAGGGTGTATGTAGAGGACAGCATTGGTGCACAGTTGGTGTTTGGTCCATAACTGTTGAACAAACTGGTTACAATTCCTTCCTTTTCCCAACCCAAGGCTCTCCTCAACCACTGGGAGACCAGGTGACTATTAAGGCTTTTCATAGAATTGTTGCCAAAACAACAAATAATAACTCCAGGGAAATTAATTGTCAGATCTGCTCTTTCATTAGTGGCTCATCAAAGTACTGTGAGACCCCAGGGGAACTCTTAAAAATAAGCAACCTATCAGCATGGGAGGAAAGACATCTTCTCCCCGGAAGCCCCCTCCACCAATACAACAAGCAAACAGACACACCTCCTGTGAATTGCCGGTCCTGGCCATTTAACACAGTTATTACCAACTCCCCCTTAGTGAATTACAGGCAAGAGCCTCCAGAGAGCTTTCAGAGATCTTCAAATGGATGTTTAAAAGCCTGTGGTTGCTCAGTCTGTCTCAGCTAATGGCATTTATTACTTGGAGAATAGGGTATTTACATAAAGCTGGATTTTTATTAGAGCGGTTAGGTGGTTCCTGAGAGGGAGGGTGGAAGAAGGGAGGAGGTAGGTGCAAGGATGCTACTTGAGCTCAGCAGATGTCAAGCTCTTGTTCCCCGTTCGAAAGCTGGTCCTCTCACATGCCAGGGTAGGAACAAAGCCCAGGGGCTGAGCAGGATGGCCCTAGGGCAGGAGGGCGCCCCACCCCCACCCCACATAATGCCTCTGGGTTTCCCCTGGAGTAAAGACTCAGTATTTCCCTGGAGTAAAGACTCAGTACCACGGACAGCTCACTACTCTGATCATTGAAAGACATCACTCTTGCTTAGTTCTCTGACGATTTCATACGTTTATATAATGCATTCTTATTACTCTACCAAAACTTTCTCTTAACCTCCTTCCACCCTATCAGTTCCTATTGCCCCCTTTCCCAGATTCATGATTTTTAGTTTTGTATTGTGACTCATTTAGTATAACCAGTGCCATCCATCTTCATGATATTCTCTACTGCACCCTTGTGGGGCCACACAATGAAGGTAATGACTCTTTCTCTCCACGAATCTATCAGTAGTGTGGACAAGGGCCAGCAGTGTGGGCAAGGGCCTTCTAAACTTTCCTTCCATCCATGTGAAGGGCCCATTCTTAAGCGACCCATGGCAGTCACCCACAGTTGTTCAGAGTCTGTGTCTGCAGTGGCTGTGTGGTCCCCAGAAGATGACATTTTATGGCCTTTATGTAAGGTCTTTCATTAAAGATTTGAGAAGGTCTTGGATTCTTTCAACCATAGTCTGGATTAGAGATACCAGGCAGCTGGGGGAGGAGCATCCTGTTTACCCCCCAGAATAGCAAGGCAAAGTGAAGATAAACTGAAGCAAAGGAGCTTCTGCTAATTGTCCATTGCTATGGGGGGGGGAGCTTGAGAAATGGCTCAGAGACTAATAGCATTTCACAATCTTGCTGAAGATCAGAGTTCAGATCCCAGCACCTACAGTGCGTGGGTCACGACCAGCTGTAACTTCAGCTCCAAGAGATCTGATATCCTCTTCTGGTCTCTGTAAGTACCTATATTCACATGCAGATACTTGAACACACACACACACACACACACACACACACACACACACACACTTTTTTCTTTTAAAAATGTATAACGCTGTAACACTTATGGGCTTAAAACAAAGTGTCTTGTTATTTCTCATGAATCTGTGCATGTGATCAGGAGACTCTATTCTTGCACTTGCTTGGATAACCCATGCAATTGCATTCAGCTGCCAGATCACTTGGGGCTGGAGGTTCAGATTAGGAGTATGACTTTAATGGAGGAGATGACGAAAGAAATGTGCCTGGGAGAGGAGCCGATGTTTGGTAGGTGGGCAGTACTGAGAAGAACATTCTAGAAAGAATAAGAGCAAATGAATGACACAATGAAGGAGCTGCCAGGGAGCCATGGAAATTGGTAAGTGGTTCTGATGGGAGAGTATAAGAAAGAATTGAGAGAGAATGACTTTGGCAGAAGTAAGCAGGGCACTGGATACTCGATACTGTCCCATAGATTGAAGGTAGTGAAGTGACAAATATTTTCTAAATAGCTGCCACCTTTGAGATGCAATGCTGAGTTCTGCAGGAGCACTGTTGTGCTTTTTTTCTCTTTTAGCATCCTCATTTTACAGTGAAAACACTGAGGATTTCCCAGCCATAGAGATGTGATTTAGAACCCAGATGTTTCAGCTTTAACTTGTGGTTCTGATTACAATACTCCATAGCCTTTCCAAATGGGTAAAATTCATAAACCCAACAGCGCATGCATGTGCAGACCCCACCAATATTCACCCAGAGCCAGGAGAGATGCCACACACTTGCAATCCCAGCAATCTGGAGGTGAAGGTGTGTGACTTTCCCTGGGGAGAGAGCACTGTGTCAGTATAAATAAATTATCACAGTAAGTCTAGCCTGATTAACCAGTGAGTTTACTGGGGTTATTTATGGGAGTATGGGATAGGTGAGGGGTTACCTTACGGGAGCACAAATGTCCCAAAGGCAGCTGCATCACTGCCAAGCCCTTCTAGCATGGGTGATAGAAACCAAAGTCACACACACTAGCACAGGAGATGAGTCACAAAAAAAAACTTTTGTCCCTGGAGCTCCCTACTCAATCTGCAGGCAGCTAGACTGGCCGGGGATATCAAGGGCTGGTGGTGGTTCCCAGCCTTGATCACTCTGTTTACCTTTTTGTACACCAAATGTGCCTGTGCTTCTCTGATGAGCCTAGCACTGGCCCCCAGGGTGAATGCGTTGATGAGGAAAGGGTTTCCACAAAGACACCCACAACCTCCCTCCATCTTCCCTCAGAGGGAGGGCTGAAAGCACCAGAGCCAGCCCTTTTTTCTCTGTTCTTGCTCTCAGTAGGGCATGCACTGACAACCTTGAGCTAGACCTACATCTCTCAGATCCCTTCCACATGAAAATGTTTCCTCTGCCTCCCCAGGGAACCACTCCTCAGAGGTTGGGTGATGGTCACCTGCTAGGGATAATGTCAGTATCTAACATCCTGTGTCAAAGGGAGATTCAGGGCCTTCCCAAAAGATCTAGGTGGTCTGCCTAGTTCTAAAAGTGTGTATGCTGATGGTACACACTCAAATGGGATCCTACAAAAGCATCCTGGAGAGCAAGCAGTTAAAAGAGAGAGATCGTTGAAATGTGTCTTCTTTTATTAGTCTGATTCTCCAACACAAACTGACCAACACCAGCAGGCTTAATTCAAATGAAATGCACGTCGCTGGCGCTAATAAAATGACTTTATCACAGCGAGAAAAAGCGATTAGGAGAAATAAATATGTGTATGATTGAGAACAGGATGCCCAATGACAGGAGATAGAGGATGCAGATTGCTATCTTGCTTCAGCCTAGGCTGGACCGCTGATGTCCTGAAGGCTGTCCCCCTCACCGTGCAGAGGTAGATAGCTACAGAGTCAACCCTGTTCCAGCTGCACTGGACAGCTGCCACTTAGGGAACAGTCAGCCTGGGCTTACCCTGGCCACCCTGGCCTCCTGGTGTAGTCAGTGCAAAGAAAACAGAAGCAGAAGATGTATGTGGACCTAGCCTCATCAGATTTGGAAGCCAGCTGTCCCAGTAACAGCTGTGTAGCCTTAGGAAAGTTACTTAACCTAACCTCACTGTCTCTTCTGGAAAATGAAGCTAATGACAACAGCGTGGACCTTGTTGCTCTACTTTGTTACAAAGATTAAATGCTTAGCACACATGAAGTATTGATGGCTGACTGGGGATGTAGCTCAGTTGGTGGAATGCTCGCCTAGCATGCTTGAAGCCCTGGGTTCGATTCCCAGGACTATTTAAACCTACTATGGTGACAGATGCATATAATTGCAGCATTGGAGAGATGGAAGTGGAAGAGACAAAAGTGTAAGGGCATCCTCAGCTACATATCTAGTTCAAGGCCATCCTTGGCCACATGAGACCCTGTCTCAAAGGGGAAAAAAAGTGATGTTCCTACAGTGGAAGCCAGGGTGGCTTAACAGTGGCAGCCTCTCTATTCATTCTTCTACTGCCTTTCTGGACCTGGACAGGACCACTCAGGACCTATGCCTCTTTGAAAAGGAGTCAGCTAGGGATGCACCAGGGCAAGCATGCCTATGACCTGCTCCATCAAGCAACAGCATTTTGCCTGAAGCTGCCTTTTAGCAGGACAGCTATGTGACTAGCCTCTGAGCATCAGAGACTCCTGGAACTTGGTAGCTGTGTGGCTTTAGGCAATTATTTTACCTCTCTGGGCCTCAGCACCCAGCAACCCTTATATCATAGGGTTGACATGAGGACTGATAAGCCTTTTGAAGCTGGCAGTTCAATCCCGAAAGGGAAGGCTCAATAAACACCAGCAACTACTAGAACCTAGATTTTGACCTATCTCCTCTCACATCTGAGTTTTTAAAATTTATTTGTATTTTATTTTATGTGAATTGGTGTTTTGCCTGCATGTATAACTGTATAAGGGTGTCAGATCTTGGTATTGCAGACAGTTGTTAGCTGCCATGTGGATGCTAGGAATCAAACACAGGTCCTCTGGAAGAACAGTCAGTGCTCTCAATTGCTGAGCCATCTCTCCAGCCTGATTTCAGGTTTCTAAATGGCCACTCCTTCATGTAAGTATCTAAAATCGTGCTGGGACCTATTCGCACACCTCTCTGCCTCCTCCATTCCTTCCTCGGATACCAGACAATGCTGCTCCAGACCCCAGAGAAACCACCGAGAACAGAACAAAGCCCTGCCCTCCAGTTGCTCACAGCCTGGTGTGAAGACAGGCTAGAAACCAACTGACTGTCCTGATATAGCTATGAGTGCTCAGTGCTGTGAAAAGTGGTCAGATCTGGCACGAAGCAGGTCTGTCCTCTGTCCCTGGATCTCACCCTTACCCCACCACCCTTCTGGCCCCCAAATGCCAGAAGGATCAGTTCAAAACACAGAAGTAACCAATCTCCTTTCCCCATGATCCTCCTCCCCTCCTCCAGCATCCCCCGTTCCCTCAGTCCCCTCCTCAGATTAGATGCCAAGGACTCTATGGAACTCAAGACCCTTCCAGGAGGGATCCCACTCAATCATCCACTGTGGGCCCTGGAGTCTGGACCCTTGCTGGTTTGGTCAGGGTCTTAAGTGGGTGTCCTCACTGAAGGAAGGTGGTACCCGAGAAGCAAGGTAGCTCCTGGCTCTGGGTGCTAGAGAGCATTAATATGACTTTTCCTTTCCATAAGGAAAGTGGCTGGGGATGGTATGGCAGCCAAAACCAGAAGCAGGGTGACAGGCAGTATCTGGGGTAGCCTGATGCTAATGAGGACCATCAAGGTAAAGGTGTTAAAAGTTGTGTTTTGTCCCTGTAGAACAGAAAATGGGACCCTTCTTTAAACCCCCTTGGAGCAGAAGAGTATATTGAAGAAATGGAGAGGGGCAGCAAGGTCTAGCCTGGGGCACACAGGATGAGTCTCTGTCCCTGCCAGGCTGGGGCCAGCTTTGAAGTCCACCATGTCCCCACCTGGGGAATCACGAAGTCCTGTGCACACTTATTGTCCTCACTCTGTTTCCAGACAAACCACAGCTTCCTGTCAATTGCCTGGAAAGATTATTGGTTGTTCCTTCTGGTCTTGCTCTGGGTGGCCTCCCTGGCCAGTCTGTCAGCCCTGAACTCACTCCTAGGGTGTCCTCTATGGTGCCATTGCCTCTATTCCCCCTCCTTGAAATCTTAGGGGAGGTCTTTCTGCCTCCACCTTCCTTTCCCAGCACCTGTCTCCCTCACCCTCCTCTCCCCTTCCGGCCTTCCTCCTCTGTCCCTCTCCCTCCTCCCTCTCCAGCTGGCGGCTTTGGAACACAGGGCCTTTGCTCTGCCTAAGCAAGCTGTTCACTGGCTCCTTCGTTTCTTTCAGGCTTGAGAGCTGAGTTCTAACAACCTCTCTTTCCCTCCCCCTCTGGAGGGAGGGTCTTTCTTGCAAGAAGATTTGCAAGTTTGGACTGAAGCCCTGATGAGCAGTAGGGCTAGGGCTTGGAAGCCTTGTGTCGGGAGAAAATTGAAAGCGGACAATTTCCAAGGCCAATAGACCCAGCCCAGGTGCATGAAGACTGTTGACATCCATCCTCTGCCAGAGCCTGGGCTGGGTACCACTCAGCCTCTCAGTGCTTTTAACCAGTACTAATGAGTGTGCCTTGTGTCGGGAGGGAGGACAAGGTGCTAGGCAGCATCCAAGGAGAAAGCAGGGCAGCATGAGCCTTGGATGGGGGGAGGGGTAAGACAGTTCAGAGCCTGCCAAAGTCCCAGCCATGGGCACCCAGATCCCTGCCCCCTCCTTGTTTATGAAGCACAGTTTGGGGTTATTAGTAGCTGCTTGGAGTGCACATGCAGAGCAAAGCCTTAAGACCTTCCTGATGCTGAGACCCTTTAATACAGTTTCTCATGTTGTGACCCCTCCGACTGTAAAACTATTGTTGTTGTACTTCATAACTGTAGTTTTGCTACTGTTGCAAATCTTAATATTAATATCTGTGTTTTCTGATGGTGACCCCTGTGAAAAGATCATTTGACCCCAAAGGATCGAGACCCACAGGTGAAGAAGCACTGTAAGAAACACCCATGGCCTTGAGTGGGGGTTTTTCTAGGACAGAGTTGCCTGCTCGAGTGTGTGTGTGTGTGTGTGTGTGTGTGTGTGTGTGAGAGAGAGAGAGAGAGAGAGAGAGAGAGAGAGAGAGACAGACAGACAGAGAGAGACAGAGAGACAGACAGAGTCAGAGGGGGGCGGCTATCAGTATGTAGCCGCATGGCCTTGCCTGCCCCAGCCTCCCAAGGGCTTCCTCATTCCTGAGGCACAGAGAGGTTAAGCAGCTGGCCTAAGGCCACACTGGGATCGAGGAGGAGTGCAGGTTTGAAACTGGATCTTAATCAAGGCAGCTGGACCTCATGACCAGTCTCCTTGGCCACTGCATTCCATCTCAGCAGTAAGAGTCTGACTGGGTGACACAGCAGCTATGCAGCTACAGCTGGTTGCTTTATAGTGGAAGTCTTCAAATTATATTGAGAATATTTAGCTCAGAAACAAACTGTGTTCAGACAGGGACAGGAAATGTGAGAACTGAGCTCAGAGTCCCAAGGGCCAGAGCACCAACACTGGCTGAGCTACCAATCGGCAGACATAACCACAAACATTGCCCACAGTGTGCCAAGGAACATGTGAGTTTTCTCAAGCATCACCATACACCTTGAGCTTGGGGGATCATCTTCACTTGGGAAAGGAAAAACTGAGGATCAGAAATGTGAAGTTCTTCATGAGAAGAAGAAAGTTGGTTGGTCCCTAGTTCTGTGGAGGGAGCTCTGTGAAGCCCTCTAGGCAGGGGTGAGGGGGAAAGGGGGCAGAGCCTGCTGCAGCTTTCAGAAACATGAATAGTTATAAGGCAATTACAATGCTAATTTGCAGCCAAAAAGAGCATAAAGAGCGGCAGAAACTGAGCCCAGACAGCCCCTGGAGATCCCCACCTAAGCCTCACATGCTGGCTCCTCCAGTCCTGAAAGATGCAACTCCTGCTCTTTCATAAGGCTCTTTCTTCTCTGCCAGGCTCCTGTGAACGTGACATGTGGTTTTTTTTTTTTTTTTTTTTTTTTAACTCCTGTGTCTCAGTCTCCTGGTCTGTAAAATGGGATGATATATAGCATCCATGCCAGGTTTGAAGGACACAGGGCCTGCAGATTACAAGTTTAAGGCTACCTGGCTACATAAGAACACAGTAAGTCAAAGCCATCTTGGGTCTCAAACAACTAAAAATAAGTGAAAAACAACAAAGGACCTGGTGCCCATAAGACCAGAGCAAAGCTTGGTGTTCGGGGAGTGTCAGTCAGCCAGGCCAGGGATGGCCCAGACATTGGAGACCTTGTGGTTGGGGAAGAAACAGTTAAGCAGTTAGGAAACAGATAGGGAAGTTGACAAGTTAGGATCCAGACAATAGGATGTGTGCGCTGCTGAACAGAGGACTTCCAGGAAGAAGATCCATCTGTCAAGTTCAGAAGTGAGTCTACACTTGGTGTGCTGGCACACGCCTTTAATCCCAGCACTTGGGAGGCAGAGGCAGGTGGATCTCTGTGAGTTCAAGACCAGTCTTGTCTATAGAGTGAAAGTGAGTTCCAGGACAGCCAGGGCTACTCAAAGAAACCTTGTCTCAAAAAACAAAAAACAAACAAACAAAATAAATAGATAGATAGATAGATAGATAGATAGATAGATAGAAGAAGAGGAAGAGGGGAATCTACATTTACATTTACCAGACAGAGGCTGGACTGAGGGTGAGGGATACTGGCCCTCACCACCTGTGTCTCATAGTCTATAAGCACACTCACAGGAGAGGCCACTCATCAGGCTCACACTGGCAGTTAATGGCAAGCATCTAAGCATTCAGGCTGGGTTGGGCACGGGTGGTTGATGTGATGCTTATTCACACCAGCTCATAAAACAAGAGAACTGGCCATGAGTATGTCCTTTGTGACTGGTACTGTAGAAATGATCAAGAGTCCTTGAGTAAGAGATAGGGCCAGAGATTAATATCACGTGAGGTTATTTTGTATTTGTATATTTTCTGTACATTAATAATTATTAAAATAACATTATATGATATACTAAATAGTATCATTAATATAAAATTAAAATTATGTGTCTATAATTTTATAAATTATGTAAATATATATTAATATATAATTTATATTTGTATTAGCATCAGAAATGGCCTGAGGGAAAAGAGAGCCTAACTTCTTTTCTAGAATCAACTCTCAGGGTCTCAGGTGTCTCCAGAAAAAGGGGTTTATAGTCAGGTGCCTGCAAGTGCTTAATAATAATAATAATAATAATAATAATAATAATAATAATGATTTCTCTGTGTAACCTTGGCATGCACCTTTAATTCCAGCACTTGGAAGGCAGAGGCAGGCAGATCTCTGTGAGTTCAAGGCCAGCCTGGTCTACAGAGTGAGTTCCAGGACAACCAGGGCTACACGCTAAAACCCTGTCCTAAACAACAACAAAAAAAGAGAATTATAATTATTTTATAAAAGATAGGGTCTTGGGCTGGAGAGATGGTTCAGAGGTTAAGAGCACTGGCTGCTCTTCCAGAGGTCCTGAGTTCAATTCCCAGCAACCACATGGTGGCTCACAACCATCTGTAATGAGATCTGATGCTCTCTTCTGGCCTGCAGACTGTATACATAATAAATAAAAAATTAAAAAAAGATAGGGTCTTAGTAGCCCAGGCTGGCCTCAAACTAGCTACGTCACCTATATTGTACTTAAATTCTTAAATGCCTTCAGTGTGTGCCATGTGACATTACACTCAGTCTGTGTAGTGCTGGGGATCATACAGGGCAAGCATGCTACCAGCTAAGCTTTAACAGCCTAAAGCTAGTTCTTAGGAGTGGGGAAATATGCTCTGTTTCCAGGGCTGGCCAGGCTCCTCAGCTTGTGTCTGCCATCCTGGTCTCAGGCTGCCCCACCTCCCTGAACACATTCCTCATGCCCATCACTCCAAAAGCAGATGGAAGGGCCATTCCCATCTCAGCCTGGCAAGTGGGAGGCATAAGATTGGGGACCTCATGGACCGTTATCAATGTGTTGGGGGTGGGGATGTTATTTCCTGCAAAATGGCTGCACTAGGGCAGGGAGGCTGGGGTGCCCCAGGCCCATCTCCAGCTCATTCATTGATGGAGACTTGGAAAAAAAAAATGCTGATTTTTTTTTTTTAAGCAGTGGAGACAGAGAGCAATCTGGGTTGCTATGCAACCAGCGCCTGTGCCCAGCAGATAACACCAGAGGAATTAACTGTCCTTGTCCTGCTCAGGCTCCAAAGGAGGGGATGATGCCAGTGGTTGAACCACTGCCTCCCCCACCTGCCAACCTCTGATTCCATTGTGGAGGGGGAACCTGGAGCCAGGTCCCAATCCCTTGCTTTATAAAGAGCATCCAAGGGGGATCCTCTTGCCAGTTTAGGGGGCCCCTGATTGCAGGGTGAGGAGGGGCTCTTAGATGCTGGATGACCCTGTATGCTTTGATCTGCAAATGAGCTGTGAACTCAAAACAAACCTGGACTAAAAGGGAAGCTGTGAGGAGGCCCTGGCTGGTGACAGGCTGTTGAGGGGCTGGCTAGGGCCGGGAACAAGATGGGCAGAATGAGGCCATCTCCTGGGGCTGCAGAGAGGTCTATGTGTTTGCTGGCCCCGCTCTTGCAACAAGCCTCCAGGCCCAAGGAAGAACAGGGCTGGGAGGAGGGGCAGGCCGTCCTGGAGAAGTCAGGCTTCATGAAGCTGGCAGTGCCTTGGTATTCTGGGAAAACCAAGGACTGTCAGATTCAGGGTTTGGAGAACTGAGCAAGCCTATCTGAGGCTGGGATGAATGGGTGAGACCCAGGGAGACTCAACAACATGATGTACATGGGTTTCAGACTGAGCCTAGCAATGGAGCTTCCTGTGAAGGCCCTGTGCTATCTGTGAGCATGGGCCACCAGGAGCCTGGATACCAGGAGCAGGACTCATTTTCCCAGGAGCAAAGCCATTGCACCTATAGATATATGGGTCCTAGCTTCCCTTCCTTCCTTCCTTCCTTCCTTCCTTCCTTCCTTCCTTCCTTCCTTCCTTTTTTTCTGTCTGTCTGTCTTTCTCCTCCACACACCTCTTTCCTGTGAGTTGTAACCCTATCATGGCCAATAAAAGACTAAGAGTCTCTTGTCCAACTTTTGGCCCTCAAAATGGTAAATATATTTATTTTTCCACTTTCATATAAAAATGTTGTTTTCTCTCAGTGCAGGCAAGTGTTCAGACCCAGAGTCTGGCCTTATGGTAGCAAGACCTGGGTTCAAACACACTCAGAGCTGTATGATCTTGGGCCAGTCACGTTGCCTCTCTAAACATTGGTCAAGTTGCACCTGTTCCATAAACTTTCTGTAAAGATGGAAGGGACTGTGTGCCAGGCTGATCTCATGACAAACTGTCTTCACTGTGGAAGAAAGCAGGTTGAATACTGGTGCTTTCTTTTGGTTCAGACTTAGGGATATACAGTGCACTTGGTAGGTGGAAGCCATGACTGCTAGCCTCTGGGTGCTAATGGATTGTAGGATCTAAGATGCTCCAAGTGCTGGAGGATGCAGAGTAGAGATAAGGAAATCTCTGGCCCAGGGGAGTTCCACAACATCAGAGGCCAAGTTCAGGAGCTGGCCTTCCCTCTAGGCCAGCAGCAGCCCCCATCCCCACCTGCCTTCTAAGTTCCTTTCTCTGCTTGCCCCACTTACTGAGCAAAAGTCTTGTTTCCATGTTACCATGGTTACCATTTACTCTCACACCAGGCTCCAAGCTAACAGGCTTGGCGGGCATTATTAACTCATTTATTCCTAACAGCAGCCCAACTTGAACCTTGTTTTTAACCCCTTGAGGTCCTCTGACAACTTTATCTTGTGCAGACATCATTGGCAAACAGTAAAATTCACTTGTTTTCCCAGTACAGATCCAGGAGTTTGAACATACATGGCCATAATCCATGTGAGCATCTCTGGTCTAAGATAATTTCCTTATCCCAGAGAGTTCCCTGGTATTCAGGCTGCCCTCAATCCTCCCAGATCCTCTACAAACCTTTCCACCCACAGACTGTCTGTCTCTGTCTCTGTCTCTGTCTCTGTCTCTCTCTCTCTTTCAGAGCTAGAGGTGGGATTCAGGGCCTCGGACACATTAGGGAAGCACTTGAATCACCAAGCCACATCCCTAGCCCCTATAGATGTGCTTTCTCTCTTGCAGGCTAGTTTTTACTTAAAAAGTTATTTTAGTTATTATTATGCGTACAGTTGATGTATGTGCGTGGGCGTGTGTGCCACTGCTTATGTATAGCAGTCAGAGGACAACTATGTGGCGTCAGTTCTCTCCAGGAGTTGGATTCAGGTCATCAGGGCTTGTGCAGCAAGCGCCTGCTCACCTTTCACAGGCCCCTCATCTAGATTTTTCTGCATCATCGTGTCAGTTTCATGCTTGCCTCCTTTTGCCTTGGGCTTTGTCTTTTTACCCTATTACTGTACTTTAATTTCACCTGACCCCTCCCTCTTTAATTACTGAGTAGTTGCTCCGGACTGATTTGTGAACTGGGAAGCCTCTGGAGGAACTACACTTGCCAACCCCTTGTCTTGCCATCTCTCCCCCAGCACTATGAAAACCATTTCTGTTGAGTCCATGGTGTGGCGATAGGTCAGGCCCACCTGATGAGCACAGTTTATTTCTCCTTAGAGGCTTTACACACTAGAACCTGAGACCCAACAACACCCAAGACTCTGAACCTCCACCAAGAGCTATGGGGATTTTCCAGCCCTAGAGCTCCAAGGCTCTCCAATCTCGGGAAAGCTTGGGATGTAAGGGCTTCTACTGCCTTGCACATAAGTGAATGTTTAATTGAGTTTCATCTGAAGATCTGGCAATCTGAGAGAAGAGTGAGTCAACACCCCAAAGACCTGTCTTTCCCATCTTTAGCTAGATTATACAGGGAGGGAAAACGTGGATCATTTTAAAGTTTACTCTGGCCTTTCTGGTCAGGTTCTCTGTCTTGACTCTGAGATTAATGGGGATTGTAAATGCCATGGCTACTGAGTCACACCTTATATTCCTCCTGATCCAGGCTAGTCGTTTGGATGCCATCAAGGCTGACCTCAAAACAAGCACACCTCAGAAGGAGATTCTTCTTCCAGAATGAAGTGCAAGTTAGAGACTGTTCATCATGTCTGACATTGGGCCCTTACCAGGCAGACGTCAGCAGATGAGGTCTGTGACCTGGAAGTAGCCAAAATGGGAACCCACCTGACAACAGGAAGCAGGGTATATGAAGCATATGAATCCTGATGAAGTTAGGAAGCCATTAGGCCTCAGCTGTGAGGTCTCTTCTCCTTGCCCAGCAGGGTTACCTGGGAGCTGCAGACACAGAGGGCAAGTGAGGACAAGCTGGGTCAAGGTCAAGTTCTACAACTGGGGCTTTGGGTCAGTGTCCTCTTGGTGAGCCAGACTCACCTTCATTCTAGTCTTAGTCTCCTTCAGCCAGCAGGAACTCTCAAGTTCTCTTGACACTACTGCTGCAAGGGTTGGGGCACACAGGGCCAGGCTGCCTGGTCCTTCTGAAAGTTAAGGTATGACATCAGCTAATCCCATAAAGATATAAACACTAGCCTTATGGTAAGTTTTTCTGAAATATGGTTAGAGTCTAACAGAAAGGAATGGTGATTAAAAACTGGCAAATGATTTGTAAGATAGAAAAACTAGTCTTGACTGGACTTCTGAGGGGTCGCTATAGTAGGCCCAAATGAGTGAAGTAGCCCAAACCCTAAAATCCTTCCTGAGGTTGGTCAGGGCTGTTTTCTCAGCAAGGTAATCCTGGGCCACAGTGGGGTCTTCTACACTGGTAGGTCCCAAGAGAAGTTCCAGAAACTAATGTCTACCTAGAGGTTCCCTGGAGAAAGTGTGGAAGGGTCAGGTGGGAGTGACTGACAGAGCCACATCTGATTTCCCAGTGGCTGTAGTCTGTTATCTGGACTTCACTTTATTATGCAAACATTGCCAGCCTGGCAGACATGGGCTTATTAGCTTTTGATTCTATGTGCCTGATCCATAAGGAGGCTGCCAGGAGCTGTAAGTACCAGTGACTGGCCTCTTCATCTAGCTGGTCATGGGGGATCTTTAGAGAGAGTGCTGATTGGTGGCTGTGGTGTTTGCCTCTTCATGGGGCACATAGTTGTTTTGTGAAAAGTTTTTCCCTGCACATGGACTTTGAGCTCATGATATCACTCACCCACCTGGCTTCTGTCCACATCTATTTTTTAAAAGCTGGACATGTGGAGCTAGAGAGTTGGCTCAGCAATTAGGAGCACTGGCTACAGGGCTGGAGAAATGGCTCAGTGATTAATAGCACTGGCGGCTCTTCCAGGGGACCAACGTTCGATTCCCAGCACCTACATGACAGCTCACAATTGTCCATAATTCCAGTTCTAGGAGATCTGACACCTTCCCACCAATGCACATAAAACAAAAATAAATTTTAAAAAACCCACTGGCTGCTCTTGCAAAAAAACAGGGTTCAATTCCCAGAACCCACATGGCAGCTCTCCAGTTTCAGGAGACTCATTGCTCTCTTATGGCCTACATGAACACCAGACACACACATGATACACAGATGTACATGCAGGCAAAGCATCCATACACATAAAAATAAATACTTTTTAAGACAGCAGGATCTCATGATTAAGCCCTGGATATTCTCAAACTCACTATGTAAACCAGGCTGCCCTTGAACTCACAAAGATCCACCTCTGTCTCTTCCACCACATAAGGCTTAAATAAGTAATTTTTCAAAACTGGTCACATAATGTATATTTATGAAACATTAGAATCAGATGAACAACATATTGCAGGGTGGGGGTGAGTGGGAAATATAGAAATAAAAAACCAGTGTCCCATAGAGCTCTCTAGTATAGAATGTTACAAGACAATCTGAATCAACTGATCTACATGGCTGCTTAATGGTTAAGTTTACATTTTAAAAGCTTACTTAATTTACTTTAATTGTGTGTTTCTGTGTTCATAACAGAGGACAACTTTGTGGAGTTGGTTCTCTTTTTCCATCTTTATGTGAATCCCAGGGATGACATTTAGGTCACTGGGCTTGTGTGACTATCACCTTTACCCACTGAGCCATCTCTCTGGGGCCTCTAGTACAAAGTGCTCATCATGTTTTCCGACATCTCTTCTCAGTGGTAAACCAGTTTGAGTATCTTGGGAAGTTGCTTCAGGTTTTGTTGACAGGATCTCATTAGGTTGTCCAGTAATTCAGACTGGCCTGGAATTCATCTTGCCTCAGCCTCTCAAGTACTGAGGATTACAGGCAGGCACCCCGAAGCTCTCCTTGAAGTTATCATACAATGACAACTTATTTAACTCAGCTTCTAAACTCTCCAACACAAACAATGGATTTATTTGGTACATTTATATTTATGGAAACTATAAATTTTATTAAATATAGTATTAATCAATATTAAAGTTTTTAGTACTCAAAAGCATATAACTGTAACTGACAAAGCATTATATGTTTAAATGAAGACTCAATAAAATAGAAAGCCATTAACTAATAAAATATAGTATTGATGCTGAATATTATAATTTTATTTACTTGTTTTTTGGGGGCATTGAGACTAGCTTTCTTTGTGTAGCCCTGGCTGTCCTAGAACTCACTCTGTAGGCCAGGCTGGCCTTGAACTCAGAGATCTGCTGGCCTCTGCCTCCAGAGTGCAGGAATAAAGGCATGGGCCACCGCTGCCCAATGAATATTAAAAATTTTGTGCCATAGAAACAAACTCAGTATTTCTAATTGAAAATGGCTACTACTGATTTGCAAATCCTAAGACTTTTTGACATTGCTTTCTGACAAGATACTTTAAGATGTGCATGTATGTGCTATGTGTGCATGTCATGATGCATATGACGTGAGGATGTCAGAGCGTATCTTTTCAGAGCTGGTTCTTTCTTTCTACCATGTGGGTCCCAGGGACAGAACTCAAGTTGGCAGTACCTGAACCTGTTGGGACCTCTTTCAGGCCCCAGTAGGTTTCAGAGGGACTATGTGACACACACCACACATGGGACTCAATAAATATGACATCACAAAATTTCTTAGAAAATGAACTTTAATAAAAGATAAGTAAATTAACTTTAAAATAATTTTTTTAAAAATCTGGCTACAAATTCTAGGAATTACCAGTGGAAAGTCCAAAGGCTTTCCCTACGGCCTGTTATTCACAGGATGCTGTGCCAGGCCTGAGCAGACCCTAACATCCCTTAGAGTGCCAAGGGGAGCAGGTTGAGGGGAAGCCAAGAAAAGCATCATGGAGCCTAGTATCTGGACAGTGCAGATCATGTGAACCACTCTCCTGTGAGGGGAGACCAAGGCTGCTTCCAGGGGCCAGAGGATACAGCTTACCAAGGGTTTTGCTTAGGGCCTGGCTCACAGCTGGGGTCAGGGGGTCATCTGCCGTTTCTCCACCTTCTTACTTTGAACTCTTTGAAGGTGAAAACAAGGTCCAAGTTAGGTGGTCATAAGTCATGAGGTTCTGTGTAAAGTAGAGGATCCAGAGGGGTGTGTGCATGGTTGGCATACATTTACTACAAACAAGGAAAATCTCGACGAGAGAGTACAGTGGGGTCTCTCATTCATTTCCTCACCCCCACCCTTTAGCCCTGTTCACTTTGCTCCTACCCACCCTCTCTGTGACTCACTCCCACCCCCTCTCAGATCCATCAGGGCGATTGTTCTCTGGTCTCCTCAGTCCAAAGCTCTTGATGGATTTGGTAATTGGGGTAATTACGGTAATTTTACCTTAAAGACAGACAGCTGTGGATTCCCTATTGGGGAGCTCCTCCATGGGCCTCCTGCCAATGTTCAGGGACAATGGCAGTGACTCCCATTCCCCTCCCCCCAGAATACAAAGTGGCTGGGTGGGGGTGGGAGTAAGGCATAGACAGCCTCTTTGGCAACTCAGGGTGGGGGCTGGGACAGCATAGTGGCATTTTCCTCTCTACCACCCAGCACTATTCTAGGGCTCTGTCAAGCCCAACACTTACCCCACCCCACCCCCCTCCAACTCCCTGCCACCCAGGGTGAACACCCAGACAGATAAACCCCACTGTCCCTTCAGCATAGACGAAGTCCCTTAACGACGCCTAAAAGCTTCCCCAGCACTATCTTTATAATCTCCAAGGATGAGGGATAAAAAATGAATGATAGACCTGGACCTTGAGCGTCATTTGTCCAAAGCCAAGGATCTGAAAGCACCTGTCGGTTTGAAGGAGCCAGAGCCCGGGCTGCTGTGCCCCCAGCGGCACCTTGAAGAACTGCATCCTAATCTACAGCACGGGACACCAGAGCCAGCAGCCAGCTCTGGAGAAGATCGCTGATGGCTCTGTCTTCGGATTTTGAGTTTAGAAGGCGTCTCCTAGATCAGAGGTGTCAACCAAGGCCACCAAGAGTGTGTGAGAGTCCCCCCGATGGAGTGTTTGGCAGTAAGAGCCCCACGCAGGGCAGGCACTTGCAGAGACATTGTGTTTAGGGGGAACTGAGGCAGCCCTGGGGTAGGCTCAGAATTTCAAGTTGGTAGTTTTCCTCTTTCAAACCCTTCTGGAATGCATCTCCTGTGCCTTCACAGGCAGCTCACTGCTTTGTCGCCGATCAGGGTCTGTGTCAAGCACACTGTTCCCTCTGCTTTCGGGGGGGGGGGGGCTTTCCACCTATCTCCTGCTAAGTCTCTCCTTAATTGGCACGTCACTGGAAGCTCATCTCTCTCAAGGGAGACTCCAGGCCTGTTCCAGCTCTCCCACCCCATACACGGAAAGACCTCTTCATCTCGTTTGTCATTGTAATTACACAGCCACTTGTGCGATGCCTTGTGTTTAGCATCTTTTCCCCTACCGGACTGCAGGCTCAAGAGGAAATTCGGCCTCGATTTATATCCTGTAGCTGAGAACGAAAACATTGTTGCAGTATTTTGGAAGTCACATCACCAACTGGCCAGGGACGGTCTCCTTCAGCACTGGGGGAAGTGGGGTGGTGGCTTCAGAATTTGTCAGTTCGTCTACAGCCTCCTCACCAGCGTCCTCTACTGGGTAGCACCCCCTGGTCTCTCTCCTTGCACCACGTGGGGCCCCTCACTTCCTGGATTGAGGTGGGGGGAGGGGGAGGGCAAGCCCCGCCTCCTGTACTAGATAGCCAATCCCTGACTTGACTGAAGGTTGGGGGTGGGGAAAAGGAGAAAGTCTGGGGGTAGATAGAGTTGGAGAACAGGATAGGAAAGTTGTGGGCGTGGACTGAGCCTGAAGACCCTGGGTGAACTTCAAAGCTACCCTAGCTAGAATATTCCAGCTCCTTCTATTTGCAGGTAAGCTGTCCCCATGGCTGGCCACAGTTTGGAATCTGTTCAAGTGTCATCTCTTTGGCAATGTCTCATGGCCTATTCCACGACATCCCCTGGCACCTAACCCTAACCCTAACCTTTTACATGCCTTTAGAGTGCTCTGTCCAAGGTCTTGACTGTGACAGAGATGGTCATCTTGCCTGCACGTAGGTGGGGCTGGGGTTGCAGAGAACAACACATACCCCACCCCACCCCACTCACAGGACTCTGCAACTCTCTACCACTAGACGGAGGGACACAAGACTGAGGCTCAGCACTTCCAGGAGCACTGAGCCCCAGTTGCCCACAGGCCAGCTTTAGGGGGCTCAGCTTTGGACCACTCTAAACGGTGCACGTTACTGGATTCCGCTCTCCTCTCTATCCACTTGATTTTCTCACACGGAGAAGTTTTTCATTTCTGGGTTGATGTCTGCCTTTTCGGTCTATGAGCTCCATGCTTGCCTTTTGTAATACTCTGAATTTAGCTTAGCCCAATGCTGGTAGTCAGAAGGTAGTCAGAGAAAGCAGCTGAGAGACTGTAGAGCCCTCACACACCCTCACGGTTCTCTCTGCAACTTGAAAACGGTCTTCTGACCCTCTAAGTGCACAGAGTAGTTGGGTAGATTACATTACAGATGAAATGGAGTCCAAGGCTTTACTGTCCAACCCAGTGTAGCCCTGCTAAACGTTGTCTCTCCCAAGGAAGAATGCGCCTGCGCACTGGGTTACTCCCATCTTATGCTTGGCCTCACTTCCGCCCTTTGCCCTTTCCATTTAAGGATATCTGGCTAAATCCCATCATTCTTCCTTTCAAAAGCTTGGGGATGGAGAGCCCTGCTATGGGAACCTTAGAAAATTAATGCAGATCCCTTGCAGAGAGCACGTCGTCTTGTACTTTGATCTTGGATTTCTAGGCTTTAAACCTGCAGCATTGTGCTTCCTGTTGAGGCTGTCTTTCTGCCTTGAGGCTCTCTGCCTCTTCTCCCCCGTGACTCCTGTGAACATCAGAGCACCAGTCCTATCATGGAACTTTAACCTTCCTGAGAGGCTTCAATACCCAAATATAGTCATTTGGGGCTTCAACATATGGATTTGGGAAGACCTGGTAAGAGACTCAAACCCAGACTGCAAAGAGCCTGGAGAAGCTGGGCCCCCGCTGTGAGTTTCCCTAAACCCGCAGAGGGGGCGGCTATGGGATCATCAATCATGAAGACGCCACTAGGTGGAAAAACGATGAGTTCTCAGATAGCACTGAAGATGAATGGGGCAACTGACATGTGATTAAACCGGGATCCTTCCTCCACAGCCAGGGCTTATTGCTTGCAGTGGGGGCGCACAGGCAAGCCGAGGCTCCCACAAAACTTCCAGGGTATGTGCCTGCCTCCTGCCTAGCTTAGCAAACTAGCTACAGAGTTTGTGGTCATTCTGGCTGGGGGAATTAGTGAAAGACTATGCAATGAGGTCAGCACAGGTGCTGAGACCCATGTGGGGACAGTGTTAGTCACCACTGCAGGCTGGTTCAATCAGTAGTATTGACACAGGTGCTGTGGACATTTCCCAGGGGTTTTCTCATCTGTATCTATCTACCAAGCAGGCAGGTCAGTAAGGACAGGTGAAGATAGGCAAAGATCCAGAGGACAAAGAATGAGCACATTCATTCATCCAGTCAACCAGTTTTTATTATGCATTTACACTGCTGTCAAATCCATAAAGGTGAGAAACCCCCACGTGACCTCTGCCTCTGAGGAGCTGCACCCCAGCCATGGAGATAGAAACGAAAACTTATTCAACTAGATTACTTCAGGCAGTGTTAAAGGCTAAGATGAAAATTAATGATGGGAATGAACATGGAGAGACAGAGAGAGAGGCTGGGCAGTGTCAGGGAGGACATCTGACCTGAGACCTGGAGGTGGGAGGGGTTGGCTGAGGAAAAGCATTCTAAGTGGACATCATTGGAATGGCAAGAGCCTCTGGGGGCTGGAGAGATGGCTCAGCGGTTAAGAGCAGTGACTGCTCTTCTAGAGGACTAGGGTTCGATTCCCAGCACCCACATGGCAGCTGACAACTGTCTCTAACTTCAAGATCTGGCACCCTCACGGACATGCAAGCAAAACACCAATGCACATAATATAATAAAGATATTTTAAAAAAAATAAAGGAGCCTCTGAAACAGGGATGGACTTGGGGTTTCTCAAGACCTGGAAGGAGATGCATGTGTCTCACAGTGCAAACAGGTGACTGTGGAGAGGTAAAGTGACAGACAATAGACAGCCTAGAAAGCCAGAGAACCGGTCAGAATACTGCTTTAAACTCTGGGAGATTCTCCTAGGTTTTCAGCTATCAACAGGATTGAGATTATCATCATCATCGTCAATTACCACCACCACCTGCCAGTGACTGTGTCAGAAGAGACAGCAATTGACTTCAAGGCTTCAGCTCACCAGGAGACAAAACCCTGCTGGGTGAATCTCAGATAGTCAAGGCCTGGGAGCTTCATCCCAGAATGTTCTTGCCACTCTATGTCTGTGCATATTGGCCACTGCCATCTATCTCTAGTATCTGGCTGGCATGGTGTGAATGAGTGTGGGGAGATCCCCACTGCCCTTAATACAGTATGATCATTTGCTGGGCATTTTTACCTGTGTACCATTATGAAGATGATTTCCTCCTAACCTGTGCTGTTTAACTGAAGCAGGGATTTTATACAATCATAGTGTTAAATAGAATTTTTATGATTGAGGGTTTTTAATAAACATAGTAAGGATTTATGATAGAGGTTATTTTAGTGGGAAAAATTGACATAGGTAAAGTTAGGATAAAATGTTGCCCCTGCCTCTATAAAGGATAAACAATAAAACAAGGAAGCGTCACAGCTAGAAGACATGAATTTCTACTGAGGAGCCGTGGCTCAAGTTAATGATTAAGAAAATCAGTTGAGTCCCAGTAACCCAGCTAACTTAAATTCTTCTAATCATAATGTTGGGAGATGTGTTCATAGGTTTTAGAGTGCATCACAGCTGAAACAAAACTTTGAAAATAACTTAAGGTTAGACTAAGATATTTCAGTCAGATAGCTTTGAGCTGAGAAACCCAAGAAGACAATCTAAAGTTTTAGAAAGGCACACAGCTGAGTGAGGGACTCATTAAGGTCGGGGAACAAAAACAAAGCAGCCAATTATTATTAGCTGATATATCTTTCTTGGTAGAATTGGTTGGTGATCAAGGCCACGATTAATTCCTTATACCCATTTCTGCTCCCAACTTCCTAATATATAAAGAAAAACTGTTGAGTGGATATGCACCCTGAGGATTTAAAGTAGAACTGACTATTCTTTTTCATATATAAAAGTTTAGATCTGTGATTTTTATAGGGTTACTTTTTGAAATAAATAATAAAATGATTGGTCCTTTCCTTGTAACTGTGAAATGCAGCCTTCCAGCAAAAGAACTGAGTCAGAAAAGGACCTGCTTGCTCACACTCTGTTAATCTATCCCAAGTTGCTTAGACATGGATGTGTGGGCCTGGGGACAATTTGTTTTTCACCTGTAATATGTAAAGTGTTTACTTTTGTGAGAGATATGGAAAATATTCTGTCTTTTACTTGTATCCATTGTAATCATTTACTTGAAAAATAGAATGCAACCACATTGTAATTTTTATATTGCTTGAAAGATTTTGTTGGGGGTAGAAAAGCTTTAAAGGAAAAAAATTGAGTTAGAAGGAAAATATAAAAAAAAAAAAACAAGAGAAGGAGAGATGCAGAGGAAGAATACAGAAGAATAAAGAAAAAGGAAACCATCAGGAGAGAGTGTCTGTCTTCTCTCTTATCTCCTCAGATTTAAAAAAAAGTCTTAATATGCCAACTCTATGGATCTCCTTTGAGCCCTGCTCTGCTGGAGGCTGGTCCTCACAGGGGAGGTAATCATCATTACCCCTATTATCAGCAATTATCACCACCCTCACCAACATCAGCAACCCAATCAGTACCACTCCCTTTCCCAATCACACCACCATTACCAATCATCCTCATCATCGTTGTCATCAGTCACCACCACCACCATTGTCACAATTACATTCTCACTATCACCCCATCATCACCACCAATTGCCATCAGTACCACCACCTTCATCATTGCCACCACTGCCAGCAATTCCACCACCAGCAATACCATCACATAATTTGGAGCTGAAGAAGGGTTTTCGGCTGCAAGCATCTCCTCACAATCATTTGCACCAGCGCTCCACGAGAGCCTAAGATAGGAGTGCATGGTCTGTAACAGCTGAGTCTCAGACCACAGGGACCATGGCCAGCTCACTTGAGAAGGCAAAGGCCACACTCAAAGCTGTTTCTATGCTATTTCCCTTTCCTATCATAATGTCTGACCACATTCAATTCCTAAGTTTTTTAAGTCCCTTTTATTTTGGAAGCCTACCCATTTCTAGAATTATAATAAAGTCAATACAATATTTTAACCTGGGGCTGAAAAGATGGCTCAATGGTTAAGAACACTAGCTGCTCTTTCAAAGGACCTGGGTTTGATTCCCAGTACTCACGTGGTAGCTCATAGCCATCTGTAATTCTAGTTCCAGGGGATTGGATGCCTTCTTCTGATCTCTGTGGGCATCGGGCACAAAAATGGTGCATGTACATACACACAGGCAAACATCCAAACACATAAAAAAGGTATTTAATTCTCCTGTCTTTATATACTCAAGGCATCTAACATGGCACCACCATCATGTCACCATCACTGTTACCACCACTGTGACCACCATCATTATGACTTACACTGCCACCATCACCATCATCACCACCATCATCACTATACTATCAACCATCACCACTATCACCATGATCCTGTTATCACCACCATCAGCATACCATTGAGTGAAGCAGATGCTATCAGTGGCATTTCTATCCCTCCAGGACTCAGAGTCAGTGCACTAGAACCATTTTGAGCTGCATCTGTATCTTTAGCTAAGAGCTCTTTGGCAGTCAGAGCCCACTCTGCAAGGCCCTCGAGCAGCTTGGAAGTGGAAGGGAGCAGTGCCCATCAAAGTCAGGAGCAGCCTGCTGTCCAGTGCATGGACTTGAATCTTTCCCCTCTGCTTCCCACACACCACCACCCTTGCTCCTTACCCCTGGGATGGGGTGACCCGAGTGGGCAGTTTCTACATCGTTTCTCAGGGTCCCACCGCAGAGTTAAGCTCTACCTGCCCTTTGCAGCAACTTGTTCAAGGACACACCCTCTAATGGCGCTCTTCTCTTCCCTCTCCTATGCTTGCTCTCCCAGCTTCCAGGAGCGCTGCTTGGTCTTGAATCTGTCTCAGAATCCACTGAGAAGAGCTGCAGTGGAAACTCAAGTATCATGCAGATGAAGTTTGTAAAACCCTTAGTGTAAGTTAGAGGCTCAACGCATTCATTATTGAACTAACAAACGGGTGGGTGAGTGAGTGATGCTTCACTTCCCCTGAGAAGGTAGACTTGGTCAGGAGAAAGAAGAGACAGAGCTGGGGTCATAAGTGGTAGGGTTAGGAGAGCCAGAGACTCATTTGCTGTTCTTCCTTCAGCAGCTGGTCCAGCTGCATGGGGCAGGCTCAAAGTGTAGCCAGAGCCCATGGAAGAAACACAACAAGGTGTTTCATCTCCTAGTTCCAGTCAGCTGCCGGAATGACAACACGCAACCTGAGCCCGGCTGGTGCAACCAGAGGGAAAGTGGCATTGAGCTAGTTGTAGGTTTAATATTGAAGCAACTTTAATATGCTAGAAAATGACAAGATTCCATAAAGTGGCATTTAATACACAAGAGTGTGGAGGGACGTTTGTCATCCGTCCAGTACTCTTTGGGCTGTCCATGGCTTCTTTAGAGTCTCAAAGAAGGCAAGAGGTTGTCCATGGTCACAGTGATTTCCCACTCCACGCTGTGAGGCTGCCTCCAAAGCAATATTGTCTGGGAATTCCCTCCTGTTCTTGAGAGAGGTGCTATAATTTCAACCCTCCTATGCCTGGAAATGTGGACAGACTCTTGTGGAGATGCAGGCACCCTGGGCAGCATCCTCTGGGGCTCAGTGTGCATGGTGAGGATGGGGGATGGGCAGACCCAGCTCTGTGCTGTCTGTCATGGAAGAGGTAGTTCCTGGGATGAAGGACTTTGGAGGAAGACCCAATCTTTCCAAGCAAAGAGCTCTGCCTCCAGGCTGGGCATTCCAGGCTGTTCCTTAGGATTCGAGGCTTAGGTGGGGCTCTGTCTAATGACCCACTCACCGTGGGGGTTGGCACGGTACAAATCTAAGAGGTAGGCATCAGGGTCCAGGCAATGTTCACCTGTGGGAAGAAGGAATCCCAGAGACTGAGAGAATGGCTGGGAAAGACTGATATCTTGCTCAGAGCCTCTCACCAGGAAAGGCACCACCCTTTGGCTATGGAAGCCTGATGTGGCTCACAGTTACCCCTTTCCCTGAGGTGACTTCTGCTGGTAGAAGATGCTTTTCTGGGAAATCTAACCCCTCCTTCCCAGGCATCCATACCAGAGGTGCCTAAGACCATCAGCCTCCTGTGCTGACATGGCCATAAAACATGAGTTCCAGAGCCCCCTAGTGGATCCCACAAGCTCCAGGAGCCTCCTCCACACCTTCCACACAAGGTTGTCTTTTAGCCACCACAGACTCCTGGACCTGGTCTGGTCTTCCCTTCTTGGCCAGTGGCTCTCCGAGGGTAGTCTGGTCTTTGGACCAGCAGCTTCAGCCGCATGAGGAACTTATTAGAAACATGAGTTCACAAGACACAGATATTTTCATCATGGCCCTGGAGGTGATTCCAAACCCCTCTCAAGTTTAAGGATCATAACTTGGTCCTAGTTCCCACAAAACAAGGACCATTGGAGCTGGCTGTTGGTGAGCCTATAGAATTCCTAAAGGCACTCAGATGCAGGGCTGAGATTCTCCCCTCACACCCTGGGGTGTCCTTGAGACATCCCTGGTTTCCTGATGACTTTCACACCAAACACTGGCCAGTTTTCTTCTAACCAAGAGTCAGCCCTGTGTAGAGCTGCCCATGCAGGAAGGGTTTCTAAGCCAGCCATGTTTGCCTTGGCCTTCACAGCAGGGCTCTACCAGTTATAGGAGACAGGCCTGAAGAGAAAGGCTCACTCTGACCTTTGAAGGTCAAAGAGCTCCCAGGAGCCTGGGCTTCGGGAAACTTACCAATATTCCCTCCGACTTCATAGACAAGAAAGTTGCCCTGCTTCGTGTTGCTGTAAGACAGACAGAAAAATCCACTGAGCTCTGCTGGAGCAGGCAAGACCGCCCCAGGCCTCGAAGGGGCATCCTCAAGGACTTGTGGTCCCAGTTGTAAGAGCTTACAGAACCTTTTGAGAGAACCAGAGCCATCCATGAAGGAGGCCAGCAGCCAGTGACATCGAGAGGCACCAGACAGCCCTTGCAAGGTCCCTCCCTTCCTGCTAGGCATCAGACACGGGTTTCAAAGGGCTGAGATCAGGCTGACCAATGAGAAGAGGGTCCACCAAGGTGGAATATGGGCATTGTATGGTATGTGTGATCACTATAATGATATAAGTATATAACTATCAGATGGTAATTACAGCTTCAGGATCTGCTCCCACTTGCTCTGTGTCTTTGGACATGCCACAACTTCCCCCCAGATATAATGCTAATATAACTCATTTAAAATTATAATATATAATTAAAAATACAAATCAATAGTCATCTATGATAAACAAACTTATAGTCATGTTAGTTAAGTTTTTATAGATATACAAAGATATATTTCAGTTAAATAGATAGTCTTCAAACACTTCAAAAACATACAAAATATGACACTTAAATTATTTTAAAAACTTAAACTTTTCTAAACAGTGAGACAGGTCTGCTCCTGACAACACCAATATATTTCAAAAAAATGAGAAACATTAAAAAAACTTCATATAAAATTTACTTTGTGACAGCAGTTAGCCACTAAACAAAAAACTGTTCTAATATTGACTGCTTAATAATATGCTATATAGGGGCTGGAGAGATGGCTCAGAGGTTAAGAGCACTGACTGTTCTTCCAGAGGTCCTGAGTTCAATTCCCAGCAAAACCACATGGTGGCTCACAACCATCTATGATGAGGTCTGGCGCCCTCTTCTGTAAAACTGTATGCATAATAAATAAATAAATCAAAAAAAAAATTTAAAAAAAAAATAATATGCTATATAAACTAAACATACAGATTCCATAAAAAAGTGATCTCTAAACATTGACAAAACAAGCCAAGATAGTCCTTCAAGTTCCTACTTTACAAAAAACATTGCCAAACATTCTTCAAAACACACAAAAAAGTGACTAATAGACTGTGTCAAATTTCCTACATCACTAAAACGTTTGCCAGAGACTTTGGGCCATAAAGGCTAAAGATAGTGCCCCAACATTACAAAAAAACTTTGGGTGACTGTCCAAACAAATAAATGTCATCTCTGTCATTTTCTAGACTTTAAAAGTTGCTTACACTTCCTGTTTATTTACATAATAATATATCCTTCTGTAGTCTTTGATGTGGTTAAAAATTTAATAATTATAAATATAGTTCTTTTTAATTTAAAAATTATATTAAATATAAAACTTTAGACTCACAAAAATAAAATAAATAATAAAATATTCTATTTAATTTTATAAAAACAAATAAACTAAATATTGTAACTATAATTCCTGCTTAAGAGCTGTTCTGTTATAATTTTACTATATAAAAATTAAAACCTTCCTTTTTAATTAGACAAAAAAAAAATGTGGTGGAATGTTCTGTATGATGTAAATAAAGAACTGTGTTGGCCTATGTAGAGCACCGTAGAAGTGGATGGAGAATCAGAGCGCAGGCAGGTAGGAAAGGGTAGAGTTAGGTCACTCTCGATTCGGCCCCTGAAGAAGACAGACATGGGCTAGAGAGATGGCTCAGCGGTTAAGAGCACCGTCTGCTCTTCCAGAGGACCCAGGTTTGATTCCCAGCACCCACATGGCAGCTCACAACTATCTGTAGTTTCAGTTCCAGGCAAACACCAAGGCAAATAATTAAATAAATAAATAAATAAATAAAAGTGTTAAAAAAAAAAAAAAAGAAGAAGAAGACAGACATGTAAAAAGCCAAGTGAGTCACGGGCTGGGCCACATGGCAAATAAAATAATAAAAATAGGTTAAATTTAAAAAAAAAAGAGCTAGCTAATAATGTGCTTAAGACATAGGCCAAACAATATTAAGTTAATATAAGCGTGTGATTCATTTCTTTAAGAGACAAAAGCCACAGACATAAACCAGGTTCCAACCGCTGCCTCGGGCCTCGCCAAGTTACAAACCTCCCAGACCCAAAAACGGGCCAAAAAAAACTTACTACAACAAATCAGTCTCACTGATGCATTTGGCCACACTGCTTCTTGCTTCCTTAGGACCTTTGCATGTGCAATTTTCTGTGCCCAGAAGCCTTGCTTGCTTTTCAGACTATAGTAAGCATCTCATTGCACATCCATGATGCTCCCTGTATTTCTTATAAAAGCTGATACAGCTCTTAACGTGACAGTCGATGGCTACTTGATTTGTGTCTGGTTTTTTCTGTGTGCTATGAGCCTGTAAGTCCAGGACCTCTTTGGTTACTTTTTTATATTTATTTTAAATTATGAGTACGGTGGGGTGTACCTATGTGTGTGGGTGTGTATGGAGAACAGAGTTATTGTGAACTCTGGATCTGGAGTTATAGGTGGATGTGAGCTGCTTGGCCTGGGAGGCTGGGAATTGAACTCAGGTCCTTTGCAACAGCGGTCGGTGCTCTTAACCACTGAGCTGTCTCCCTAGCACCTCTATTGAGTCCTTTCATTACAGTTTTAGCACTCCTCATGGTTTCTGACCTATAGTAGCCATTTATTAGCTATATATTAAAATCAGTAATGAAAGGGGATCCTCTTCATTATTATTTGTAGCCAAGAAGCTCCGAAAAGGTTGGAGAACCCATTGTGACCACCACAGAAAGAGGAAGGCCAGAGGCAGACAAGGACACATGTCACTCCTCATGGCCTTCAGCTGAAGGGACTGAGGCCTCTCAGGAGGGAAGAGAGGCCGCTGCCTCAGGGAGGTGGGTGTCCCTTACTCTGAGAGAATGCTGCCTGGGTCCTCACTGCCATCTTCAGGCTGTGACCCAGAGTTGAGCCGCTCTGTGAACATCTTCAGGATGTGGGTCACCCTGGTGCTGGGGTTCAGAGGCACCTGCAGAAGATCCATGTGAGGCCAGGTTACCTGGATCTTTGCCACTTTGGGAGTCTGGAGATGCAAATGAAGAATGAAAGGCTCTTTCATTTCTGAGATTCACACATACACATGTGTGCTTGGACCAGGATTCATATGCACAGCACATATACAATCCCACACATAAATCCAGGTGTAAAAAACATGCACACAGAAAAATGCAAGCTATCTACAGATGTACATATGCACACCCAGGCTCATGCCCGCTCCCCCCCCACCTTTCCTAAGGGACTGTGTTGAGGTCTCTACCCTGCTGTGTTTCTCCAGAAAGACATTTCTTTCTTCCACATCCCTGTCCCATGAAGTAGCTCCATCCAATTTCGGACCCCCAACCCAAACACACAAAGTGTCTTCTAAAACTAAGGCCAAGTAGGCGGCTTCTAGGAGAACCCCCACCAGACCAGCTTCCCATTTTTCAGATCCAGCCTCTCTGGTTATGCAGAACCGCCTCCTCCTCCTCTGCCATGCGGCTCTGGTGCCCCCTGGCGGTCTCAGACTATTATGCCAGGCAGCTCGGTGTCAGGGATGAGAAGAAACCCGGATGCTATCCCCCAATCAGGTCCTTTTTCTCCACCAGCAGTCAGTTTCAGTTTTTTCATCCGCCTGCTGGGGGCGGGGGTGCACTCACCGCCTCAAGTCCGTCCCTGGCCTTGTGCCTGTCTACATGGGTCCTCCGCAGCCAAGTCTTGAGGCCCCCATCACAGAGCTGAGAACGACGGCCATTACTGTCATTCAGTTTTCGTACTTGGGCTACCAAGAAAGATGCAACCTGGCCAGAAAGAATCACGTGTCAGCCGGGTGCTGCAGTGCTGGGGGACAAGAGGTCAAGCATTTTGATCACCACGGATCATCTCACATAGAGCTTGGAAACTGAGTCATCGAAGTGACTACGAGAGCATTAGTTTGACCTGATAGATGTTAGACGTTTAGTTTCAGAGAGGACCCTGGAGTATTGGACCCTGAGCTGTCCCTGAGGCTTCTAAACAGAGCTGTGCATGTGGGCAGCTTGTTCATTGGCACACCAGGCAGAGATGTCCCTGGGTATACATCTGGACTGGCCTCCTGCTCTGAGAACCCCAACCAGTGGGCCTGGGGGAGTTCATGGAGGCCTGCAGGTCAGCTCGGCCACTGTGCAGTGAGAATCTAGCAGACTTCAGGATCCAGGGACTTTCTTTTCTGAAGTGTGACAGACTATGAGGTGTAGAAACCAAACCATGAGAGCACACATGGGGAAGGACAATGGCGATTTCTCTCCTCATGCAGTATACAACTGTGCTGTCTGAAACTTAAAAAAACCCAAAAACTTAGTATATAACGAATCTCTTAAAAAATATATAAAAACCTCCCTAAAACAGGAAAAACTGTGGCAGCCACAGAAGTGTCCCTGCAGCTAAAAGGACCAACTGCTCTTCCAGATGACCTGCTTCTGTCTCCAATATCCCCACCACCTGGAACTCCAGGTCGGGGAGATCTGAAGTCCTCTTGTAACTTTCGCAGGGACCAGGAATAAATGTGGTGCACCCACATACATGCAGGCTAAACACTCACACTGACTCAAAAAAAATCTTCAAAAAATAAAAACTGTAATTCACTATGGTTTAGTAGCAATATAACTTAAGAAAGTTGAGTTCAGAAAAAAAAAGGAATTATAGGAGTCTGGGGTGGTGGTGGTAGAGACTTTAAACAGAAGAACTGACTCTGAACTCAGTCTTAAAGAATGAGCATAGAGCACCAAACTCTGCCTTTGGAGAAAGAGAAGGACCATCCAGGCCTAGTGAAGGGCTTGAACAAAAACCCAGAGGCAAGAAGCTTTGCTTGCATGTATGTAAGGATGTACACCAAGTGTAGTGCTCATGGAGCAGAAGAGAGGATCAGAATCCCTAGGTCTGGAGTTACCGACAGTTGTGAGCTGTGCCATGTGGGTGCTGGGAATTGAACCTGGGTCCTCTGGAAGAACAGTATGTGTTCTTAACCACTGAGCTGTCTCTCTGTCCCCCACCGCTACCCCAGAGGCATTTAAAATAGCAGCTAGCCCAGGACACAGAGGATCTGGGGCTACTCAGAGAAGAATACATTTGCTGGGACCTGGGGAGATAAATCTAATTCATGGATGAAGGAAGGAATAAGATAAAAACTGGATGAATTGATGAATATATGAGTGGATAGACTAGGGTAGATGGATAATGGATGAGCATGTAGGTAAAGGGATGCTGAACCGATAGGTGGGTGAGTTTATAGAATGGGTACATAAGTGGGTAGATAGTGGGTAAATGAGCAGATTGTAGGTAGGCAGGTGGGTACATGGTTGACTAGGATAGATGGATGAGTACATACATAAATGCATAATGGATGAATAAGTGAACAGAGGGGTAGATGGTTGGGTGGATAGGTAGATAGATAACAGATGGTGATGAATAAATGGGTAGATAGGATGGATGATGGATGGAAAGAAGACAGGTAGATAGGTACATAGGTGAACGGTGGATAGGTGTGGATTGGACAAACGGGAAGACAGATGGTTGCTAAGTGGATAAATGGATAGTTGGATATGTGGATACTTGGGCCAAGTGGACCAATGGACAGGAGAGTAATAAATAGGGTGAGCAAGTGGCCAGAGCTGCCCCTGTGGATGTTGCCAATTGTGTGGTGGGATCTACTGAGTGCCAGAAGGATCTTCTCAGGGCTCCTGCTCCACCTCCAACTTCAGCAGACTAGGGCCAGCACCACCCAGGTGCCCCCCACTTCTTTGCTTGTTTTCAGGGGACACTCACGGCAGAGGCCTATCTCTCATGTCTGGCTTTGGCTTCCCTTGGTCAGGTCTTATGCCCCTGAGCCTCATAGCTGGGACATTCTTGCGGGTAGCTTAGGGAACATCTGCTATACGAGGGTGAATGGGAAACTTGAGGGCTGTGAGTCAGCCACGGGGTGAGAGGAAAGAACATGCCTGCTCTTTAGACTTGAATGCAGAGAAGGAAAATGCTGGCCTCTGCACAGACCCGCAGAGTCCTAAGAAGAGCGCCACCTAGTGGCATGAAATATGGTGCCTCTGATAGACAGCAGCGAGCTGGCAGCTGCACCAGGGGAGAGCAGGGTGGTGGAAACCGTGGCCAGCCTGCCCCTGGCCTTGCTGTCACCACCCCCACTCACCGTCCAAAGCAGGTCCTGGTACTGCACCATCATGCACACCACTTCAGCGGCACCCTCCGCCAACTGCTTCTCGCCCTTGGGGAGCTTGGGAGGCTGCCCTCGGGGGAGGAAGAGGTTGGGGGCCATCACTGTGGAAACATTCCACAAGGTCATCTTGTTGTACTGTTCTCGGGCTGCCACCTTCCTGAGGAATTCCAGGAGAGTCTAGGAAAGAGCACAGAACCTGCCTGAATTCTAGCACAGCCCTGTGCTTCCCGTCCACAACAGCCCTTCCTCATTGGAGTCTGGGCAGAAAGAGGTGGATCACAGCTGCCAGCCATAGCAGCCTCGAGTCCCTGGCCCAGCAGCTAACCTCCAACATGGGTTTGTTAGCTCTCTGATGGTAAGTCAGCAGCGAGGTCACACAGGACGATTTACCGTTGGACCAATTTTGCGGAGAAAGAATCTGGCTTAGAAAATGTGCCAAGAGCCACATAGTGAAGATGAAGAGGGGTAAGGAATAGGTGGATAAGTGGAAAGATGGATGGATGAAAAGAAAATACATGGATAGAAAGATAAAAGGATAGGAAAGGAAGGGTGGGGTGGGAAAGAAAGGGATGGCGGAAGATGGGTGACGGGAAGACAATAGATGGTTAGAAAGGAAGGAAGGGGAAGAGCCTAAGGAAAAGGAGGGAAGGGGGAAGGGAGGGAGGGAGGGGAGAGGGAGGGAGGGAGGAAGGGAGGGCATACATCAAGCACCTACAGAGAATCACATGATTTCTCCTTTGCTGACTCCTGTAGCGCCCCAAACAATTAAACAACATACTTCATCATCTCATAACTAAAAGGAAGTAGAAATTCCAAGATGAATGTCCACCACCCGCTACCCCAGCCCTGTGCAGGCTCACCCAGCTGCTCCCAGGCCCAGCCCTCAGTACCCACTCCCAGATCACACAGTGAAGCCTCAGTGGACCATTTCTCAAACCGGCTCTCCAGAGAGCACCAGCACCATACCAACCCCCCCACCCCCACCCCCACTGCTGAGTCTGGGAAGGGCTGACTGCTCCAGCCCCACTCTGAGATGCACAAGGCCTTGGCAAGCCTCTGAGGAGTCCTCGGGAAAGAGTGGTCCAGACTACCGCATCTCTTCCCTGCTTGCCAGGCTTCTCAGCATACAGAGCCCTTGCCCTGGAAGATGCTTGCACCTTATGGATCAGGTGCGCTGTAAGAATTCTCCTGCTTTCTTTGGGGAAGAACCGCAGACAAGTGGTCCCCACACCCACACTTAATGATGAAGGCATGAACAGGATGAGCACCTTCAGAGCCAGCACTGAGGCTGAGGGCTGAGACAGGGCATAAAAGACACCTTTACCTTCAAGGTGTTTCGGTTGGGTTCTGGCAGGAGGAGGATGAGCAAGTGCAGAGCCTGCAGGCGCTGCTTCAGGTCCGGGATGCCTGTAGAGGGAGGGAGGGAGGAGGAAGAAGCTCAGGGATGCTCCCTCATTGCTCTAGCCTCTTCCTGGGAAGTTCAGCAGGCCCTTTCCCACAAGGCTTGCCAAATCTTCCTGGTGCTCAAACAGAAGCCCAGCAACTACACATGCTCAAGGAATATGCACTTACACATGCACGTCTGTGTCTGTATTCATGTCCAGAGAGACAGACACTGGGCTGAACTGTGGCCCAGGGTCAAGACTGCCAAGGGTCAGAAAGTCATCCCTGGCAGGGAACATGGGTAGCTCACCTGTCCGGGGTGGAAGGTTTCATGATACCCTTTGCAAGATGAGAGGTGGGGGTGGGGGGAGCTGACCCACACCTGAGGTCCTGAGGTCAGATCAGAATCTTCCAGGAGGAAGAGGGTACATCGTGTATCATTTCAAGGGGCCTCCTGAAACACTGACATTTGAACATGAGCACAGTGACGTGTCTGTGGGAACCCCCTTCTAGTCAGAGATACTTCTGTATCAGGAGACAAGGAGGAGGAGCACCCTCTGTGGGTGTCTTACTGCAGAGACGGAGGGCCTACGGGGGGGGGGGGGGTCAGGATCTGGGAAGGAGCCCAGTCCTTTTGCAAGTGTGTTGGGGATCGTTGGAGGTAGTGATATATTGTATATTTAATAAAAACAGTCTGGAATATCAGAGGACAGAGCCATCTTCCCAGCCTTTTGTTTTGTTTGTTTTTGTTTTTCCAGACAGGGTTTCTCTGTGTAACAGTACTGGCTGTCCTGGAATTTGCTTTGTAGACCAGGCTGGCCTTGAACTCACAGAGATCCTCCTGCCTCTGCCTCCCAAGTGCTGGAACTAATAATGTGTGCTACCACAGCCTGGCTTTTAGGCCTTAAAATTACCTAACCTGAGTGATGAGATTAAAGGTGTGGCTTCATTGACTTCGCTCTGTCCTCTGATATTCCAGACTATTTTTATTAAATATACACTATATCACCACAGTTGGCTTGATGCGTGTTTTGAAAGGAGGCCCGAGACACAAAGGCAAGAGAGAATACTCAGATCCCTGCTGTTGTGGTTGACTTCAGATGGCCTAAATGTGTGTATGTGTGTATGTGTGTATGTGTGTATGTGTGTATGTGTGTATGTGTGTATGTGTGTGTGTGTATGTGTGTGAGTGTGTGTATGTGTCTGTGTGTGTCTGTGTGTGAGTGTGTATGTGTGTGTCTGTATCTCTGTGTGTGTCTGTGTGTGTCTGTGTATCTGAGTGAGTGTGTGTGTGTATGTGTGTAGGCCAGAGGTGGGCACAGGTAGAAGTTTTTATCAATTGCTCTCTACTCTGATCTTTGAAGCACCCACTGAACCTGAAGTCCAGTCATTGTCTAGGCAGGCTGGCTAGTGAGCCCCAGAGGTTCTCTCGCCTCTGATTTGCCTGTGCTAGGACTGCAGCTCCATGTGACTTTTAGCTGGGGACATGAACTCAGTCTCCATGCTCGTGTGGTGAGCCCTTTAGTAACTAATACATCTCATCAGTCCACCTTGAAGCTTTTGGCGGGGGGAGGAGGGAGGAAGGGAAACGAGAGAGGGAGGGAGGAAGGCTTGTCAGGCTTTCCTGGGTTCATACAGGGAGGATTCTAAAGAAGTCCAATGAGGAATCCATGTGTATGTGTAACAGGAGGGTCTGACCTGTGCGCACATGGAAAGGTCAGCACACACAGGCGTCCACAGTTACATAAGCCTGATAAAGCTGCAGTCCATGGATGTCCAGCCCTCAAGGCTGCACATGATGAAGGAGAGAACAGATTCCTGGAAGCTGCCCTCTGACTTTCACATGTGCACCATAACATGTGCCCCCCCCCCCCAAAATACCTTTTTAATATGTAATAACATTTAAAAAGAAAAGAACTAAAGTCAGTTAGTCTCTTGTCCATGGTGGGACTGATAACAGGTCCAGCTGCCAAAGACCCAGTCTCTTCATCTTCTCTCTGTCACCCTATGCACACATGTACAATATATACACGTGACACACATACCATCACCCACCTCACAGGCACCTGTGCATATATGTACAGGCTCACATACATGCAAACACACTTCCTGCCCCATCAGCTTGAGACCCCAGGAGATAGACATTTCTGAACAGGTGGAACAGTCTGCCCACCACTTCCCTTCTCCATTTTCCTCCACCAAGGCTAGGGGATTCCCAACCTCCCATGGTCCCCTGCACATCCACAGGACCACCACAACCCTCCCCTCCACGTGCACGGGACTGCCACACGCACTGGGCACTACTGCAAAAGCCGGGAGGTACTCGGCTGTGAGCAGAGGTACTGGCAGCTTCCGGAGGAACCTCTTGAGCAGGTCGGATGCGTCATTCGGATGAACCTTGTCCCAGCTCACAAGACCGGCATAGAAGTCTCTCTCCAGCTTCTGCTCCAGCCCCTAAGAAAGGAGGTCCACCAAGAAGTTGCCCACAGCTCCTATGTAAGCTGCTCACCCTGTCTGGATTCAGTGTCCTCTTGCAAAGTGAGGACAACCACAGCATCTTCCAGACATGGTTGCTATGAGGATCGGTTGCCAATCTGGGTCACGGCACTGAATGCAGGGCTTCATTCCACAGGTCTTGGAAGAGCCCGTGGCTCTATGGGCCACCTAACTTGTTTCCTGGATTCCCACAACCACATCAAAAGCAGGCCACAAGGCAGCCAGGACCCAGATTCTCTCCCAGCCAAATACAGCACCAAGCTAGGAGAGGTGAGGCAGCCTTTAGAGGTGGAAGAAGCTAGCCATTACCTTGACCCTGGCCTGGGATCCAGGGACTCTGAGGATGCCTTCTGTGTCCAGCCCTCTTTTTTCCAAACAGGACAGCAACTATCAAAGGAAGAGGCTATCACTTAAGGCAAGTGGGTCAAGCAGGGTGTGTCTGTCTCTCATTATAACCAGGAAGGCGAGAGGGTCAGAAGGGTTCCTTCAAATAACAAGATGCAACCAGGGTCTTGTACATGTTGTACAAGAGCTCTACCCTGGAGCCAAATCTTCAGCCCTTCTGAGCTTCCTGAACTACTTCTGTGAGACAAGCACAGTGCTGAGATCTTCAGGGATATGTTCTCACTCAGCCCTCAACTACTGAAGACTGTTGTGTTAGAACCCCAGCTCACAGAAAGGAAGGATCTAGAAGGTCAAGATTCTGGTCTCTGAGCCAGCAGTTATCAGTGGTAGAATTTGAATCCTGGTCCCCTTCTCTAAAGCCCAGGCTCTTCCCCTTGTGGTAGGCATTTCCCAAATGTTCCTCAGAGCCAGCCCTTCACTTACAGCTTTCAGGAGCAGCGGGACCTGCGTGCTGGGGAGGACTCTGTGGTCAGCTTTCAGCAGGCTGTGAAGGGGCACTCCAAAAAGGCCTGAGTCTGCAGGAGGCCAGAGAGAGGGTGCATCTCACGGTCTGTCCCCCAAGTCTGGGTGTGCCACTAGGATCAGACTCACTCCTCTGGAGGGCTAAGTTCTTGGGGATGGGGGTGGGGTGGGGTGGGACTGAAGCTTCTGGCCTCAGCGATGGTGCAGCCATCTCCCATGGGGAAGAAAGAGCTAAAGGACTCAAAGGGAAAATGTCCTGCTTGCCTAGTGTGAGCCAGCAGGCTGTTCGCTCTGCAGGCATGAGCCAAAAGTCATGGGTCTCAGCCTCCCTGGCTTAAGGCTGTTCCCAGACAAACCCCTTCACTGTGTTCTCTCTGCCTGAAGACCCCCTCCTTCCGCCTCTCTAAGCCTCCATCCCCTCGGCTTTGAAGACTCCACACAAAAACAACAACGCATAATGCTGACAGTGAGATGCTGAGAGGAATACAAACACTACTAAAGGGTAGTATATGCCCAGAACTTATGAACAGGACACAATAGCTCATGTCTGTAATCCTAGCACCCTGGAGGCTGAGGCAGGAGGACAGAAAGCTAGCAGCCAGCCTGGGCTACATTTTGTGAGATTCTGTCTCAAAAAAAATTATTTTGAACTTTTTCTGATGCATTCCAACTGTAGATATAACAACCAAAGTTGCATTTTGTAGCAGGGAAAACATGGGTATAATACATATCCTCTAATAGAGAAATGGTTAAATATATTATGGTATGGTCATGGGAAGGAAAATAGTATAACGAATAACAACTATGATTTCTTTAAACCCCCAAAGAAAGAGTTGAAGAAGACGGTAGAAGACACAAAGGCCTCCCATGTCTGTGGATCGGCAGAATCCGGATTGTAAAAACAGGTATATTGCAGATTATCAGCACTGGAATGACATCTACAGAATTAGAAAAAGCAATCCTAAAATTCACATGGGTGCACAGAAGACTCTGAATGGACAAATCAGAATCCTAAGCAGAAAGAGCAACACCAGATGCCTCACAATGCCTGATCTAAACTACACTACAGAGCCATAGTGACAGAACATCAGACAGAAAGACAGACACAGGCCTGTGGAGTAGAACACAGGACCCAGGAGTAAAGTCACACAGCTATAAGCACCTAACTTTTGACAAGGTTGAGAAAAGAATCCTCTTCAACAAACAGTGTCGGGAAAACTGGATCTTCACATCTAGAAGAATGAAACTAGAACCATTATTTTCCCCAAATAAACTCAAAATGTACCGAAGACCTTAATGCAAGACCTGAAACTCTGAAATGGTTAGGGGAGAGCTGCTTCAAGATAATGGAACAGGCAAAGACTTTCTGGAAAGGATCCCAAGAGCAAAAACTCAACCCCAAGAATTGACAGATGAAATAAAATTAAAAAAAAAAAAAACCCACACAGCAAAGGGAACAGTTTCCAGAGAGTCTACAAAGCAAGAGAAAATTGTGGCCAAACTACACATACACCAGGGATCAATATCTAGGATATATAAAGAACTCCAAATATCAAATTGTGCAATCAATAACAGGGTAGCAAATTGAAGAGATGATCCTGAAAATTAAAATACAACAAACTAATAAATATTTGGGGAAGTTCAATATCCTTAGTCATCAGAGAAATGAAAATCAAAACTGTACTGTGATTCAGTAGCATTCAGAACAGATGTCATCAAAATGAATAAATGATAACCAGTACTAGCTTATCATATGGGGGACATGAATCTGTTTACAAAACACTGCTGGTAGGAACACCAGCTAGTGTAGACACTGTGGAAAACCTATGGTGATTCATTTAAAAATAAAACCCTACAGAACTGGGGTTTGAGAGATGGCTTAGCAGTTAAGACCATTTGTTGCTCTTACAGAGGACCCATATAAGGTTCTCGGCACTCACATGGTTGCTAAAATCCAGATCCAGAGAATGTGATGCTTTCTCCTGTTCTCTGTCAGGCACTGCACACATATGGTGCACAGACACACATGCAGGCAAATTCTCCATACATATAAAACAAAAATAAAGTTTAAAAAAACTAAAGGACTCTGGTAAGACAACCATAGGAAGCAAATCTAGCACAACACAGGTACGCCCACACCCATGTGCAGGACTCACAATAGCCAAGATACAGAACCAGCCTAGATACCCATCAGCAATGTATAGATGAAGACACTGTGGTACCTGGATGTGATGGCACTTTATTCAGACAGAGAGAAGCATGATTGACAGAGGTCATCCTGTTAAGTGAAATAAGCCAGACTCAGAAGCACAAGTGCCCAGTGCTTTTCTCTTTCCACAATCTCAATTAACACACACACACACACACACACACACACACACATACACACATTAGTAAAAAGTTTGTGGCAGGAGAAAGGGTCTAAAAGTTGTTTGGGGAAATAACAAAGGATTATTGGGACAAAAAGACAAAATATGATGTTTTCTCTCATATGTGGATCTAGGGGTGTGTGTGTGTGTGTGTGTGTGTGTGTGTGTGTGTGTGTGTGTGTGTGAAGAAAGCAGAAGGGGAACTCTCTGGAGGATAGATGGAGAAGTACCAGCAGAAATGAAGACTAGGGGAAGGCATTGGGGTGCATATGGGCAAGATATAATGATATATGTATATGAAGAATGTCATAATAAGCTCATTATTTTGCACAATAGCTAGAAAAATTAACTTAAAAATGGTAAGACGCTTTAAAAAAAGAAAACCATATTTTCTTTTTGCTTTGTGTGTGCATGTGGGGTGAATGCATAGCACAGCATGGTTGAGGACAACATTTGGAAGTTGGTTCTCTTCCTCTACTAGGAGGGTCCTGGGGATCAAACTCGGATCTTTGGGTTTGGCAGCAAGCACCTTAACTTGCTGAACCATTTAGTAGTCCTGAAAACCATGTTTTCATAGAAAATTTAGTGGCTGTGGCGAGTGTAACTATTGTTCCAAACTCAAGGCTCCCACTGAACACCCCCCTCTGCTGTGTGAACCAGTGCTTTGTACCCGCTGGGAACACAGAGCGCACCCCCACCCCACCCCACCCAGCCCTGTGTGTTGCTGGGCTGTGTGAATGGACAGCTGAGACTGACAACACAGGAACCCGCATGAAGCTGACGGAAGCTTTGTGTTAGCGGGAGTGTCTCCCCCTGGGTTTCTGCCAGTACAACCTGCTCCAGATGCCTGCTGGTCCAGTGAGGAGAAAGGGGGCTAGAAACAGCCCCAGTCCCAGCCACACCTGACCTAGATCAATCAAGCAACCTCCAGCTCATCCATGAGATAGAGAGGAGAATTGATTGATTAAGCCATAGGCTTTTTTGCGGGGGGGGGGGGGGGGAGCTGTTTGTTATGAAGCATTGCTGTAGACAGGTATAGCATATTGGACTGAGAAGATGGAAAATGTCCACAGTCATATCATATTAAGATGAAAAATATGCATACATGAGATAGAGGAGAAAGAGAGAACACAGAAATTGAATACTGCTTATACCTGCGTTGGATTTTCCATTTTGCATTTTACCATATTTACTTAAATAGAAATGGAGCAAAATGAACGTGAATCGGGTTCTGTTTGTTTGTTTCTTCAAACAGACTCTTGCTATGTAGTCTAAGTTGGTCACAAACTCAGGGCCCTCCTGCCTCAACCTCCCTAGAGCTGGGATTACAGTTATATCATGTCACTGGCTCGGAACTGTTTCTACTTGCAAACAAAAACAAACTACAGGTATCAGAAACATGCTAATCGTTTCTTAGCAGTGGAGCAGGCAGTCCAAGGCCACAGAGCAAAGGGTGGGTAGAGGGTGGGGATAGAAGGTGGCATGCTTGGAGGGGCGTGGCACAGACTGACCTGTGCCTTTCCACTTCTCAGCTCTGCTCCTCTTCAGGTCCAGGCCCAGGATGTCATAGAGGGCTGTCAGCTCAATCAGGGCCAAGGGAGGGATCTTCTTCATGTCCCTTGAAGACAAGTCTCCTATCCTGGTCACTCCCAGTCTGCCTTTGGGGATTCTGAACCTCTAGGGACGGGAGTAAGACAGCCTGTCAGGAGATGTGTAAGATGATGTAGGGCAGGTCCACCCGTGCCTAGGCGTTTGGGTGAGTAAGACCCTGGGCAGGGTCCACACAGGACTCAAGTCTGAGCTCTGTCTCTTGCCACATGGTGATGTTCTGTACCCAGTTCTCCTCCTGGAACTATACACAGCACCGTCCTCAGAAGGCTTTTGGGAGTATAACATGAACCTGAGGGCAGCACTGTGTCAGACTCAATAGTAAGGCCACCATGTTTTCGCCAGCTACAATCCAAAAAGAGGGCCTGGAAGAGAGGACCACCATGGGCCTCTTCTTATGCTTCCATTCTTGTCTTTTGTTCATCTCACGCATGCTCCTGCTTCTGTCCCAACCCTTGGTCTAGACAGTTATAGCTCCTCTTCCTCCCCAGAACAATTGGTGAAGCTCAGCTACGCCACCTAGAGGTCACTTCAGGGCCCTGCAGGCAGCTTTCAGCATTGCATAACCAGAGGAGGCCCACCTAGAGGGACAGGTATGCTGGCATTTCCTAATAGGCTTGATCAGGTTACCCTCCAGTGTGCCTTCTGAGCACCCAAAGGAAACGAAAGCATTCTGTGTTGTATTTGTTTTTTTTTTTTCATGTGGACATGTGTGATGTACATGCATGTGTGTATGTATGTGTGTATGCATGTGGGGCACACATGTATGCCCCTTCATGTGAAAATCAGAAGTTGAGTCAGGTGTCTTTCTTAATCATTTACCTATCTATCTATCTATCTATCTATCTATCTATCTATCTATCTATCTATCTATATCTACCTACCTACCTATCTACCTGTCATTATCTATCTACCTATCTATCTGTCATCTATTTATTGGGACAAGGTCTCAGTGTGTAGACCAGGCTGGCTTTTAACACATAGAGATCTGTCTGCCTCCATCTCCCAAGTACTGAAATTCAAGGTGCACACACCACACCTGAAATCACTTATCATTTTATTTATTGAGGCAAGTTCTATGCCATGGATGCATTTATAATTATGGCTAAAATATAGCACATCAGCCATGAGATCCTACTTTCTAGACGCAAATGCTGACCTGTCCTTTAGTTCAGACACTCTGGAGGTAGAGGTACTCAGAACCTTCTGAGGCCAGCCTTGCCTGCATGAAGAGTCCAGGCCAACTATGCTATGTGTGTTCTGGGGTAGCGGTCACTGTACGCATGAAGCAAACCCCCTGAGCAGTAGAGAGCAGGTCAGTGGGAAGACTGGGACCTGGCAGCTGTAGAGTCCACAATCTGGATTCTGTGTCAGCTGGCTCATCACTTAATGTCTCTGAACTAATTTCTCTTTTGCTGCCAGAAACTGATGGCATAATAGCACATTTTCTTCCCAGGACAAGCTAAGACCACAAACAGGTTTGGGACTGACGCTTTGGGATGTGGCCCTTGGTGGGATGGTCTCTCAGTTATCCACATCATACTGTGCTCAGTGACAACCTCCCTTAGTAACTAACCTTAGTTTTGGGATATTGTGTCTCACAAAAGAAGTCAGAATTCTGCTAACTGTGTATGTGGGAGGGACTGTTGAGAAGGGCATTGGCGGGGGCATGCTTCAGGGAATGCAAGGTTCTAGACCTACGTGGAAGCACCCACAGTTATAAACATCACATGTATCACAAAATCTCTGAGCATTTTGAGTAAAATTTCAATCTTTTTATTAGTACAATTTATTTAATATTTTTGGGTTTTTTATAGCCTCTATAGTGTACATGTGTAGAGCATATTCATGTGCGTGTGTGTGTGTGTGTGTGTGTGTGTGTGTGTGTGTGTGTGTGTAGGTGTACACGTGCCACAGCACACTTGTGATAGCTGGAGGACAACTTGAAGTGGTCTGCTCTGTCCTTCTGCCCCGAGGGACCCAGAGACTGAACCCCACTGTCAGGTTTAACAGCAAGCGTCTCTGTCCACTAAACATTTTGCTGGCCCTAACTTTCACTCTCAAATTTTTACTTATAAATGATTGACCCTACTATACTGAGGTAACTCAACATTTGGGGAAGTAAAACCAAAATTAAAAAAGCTGAGTTTCTCTTACCCAACAGGCACCAAGATTACTCTTTAAAAATAACTAGAAAAGCTGGGTGTAGTGGTGCATGCCTTTAATCTCAGCATTCAGAAAGCAGAGGGAGGCAGATCTCTGTGAATTAGAGGTCGCTGTGGTCTACATAGCAAGTTCCAGGGCAGCCAGAGCTACATGGTAAGACCCTATCTCTAAAAACAAACAAAATAACTAGAAAATCTACTAAGAGCTGATGATCTGCTGGTTGGATGAAGGATGCCTGTCCAAAGACAAAAGCAATAAAGAGCCTCAATGGAAACACTGAAATCTCCTGGGTGTGCTGTTTCTGGTCCCTGATACCCAGAAGCCACACAGCTAATGGCTGTAGGAGAAACCAAATAGACCAGTGATTCAGCAACTCCCCTGCTGGATGCCTGGCAAGTGTGGGGAGCTGCAGGATGGAGTAGTGCCCAAGGACCTTGGGGCAGCATCCTCACCGGCAGGGATCCTTTGCCCCAGGCACAGGTGCCTTCTGAGGATGGCCTGGATCTCTGTAGAAGCACCGCAGCTTGTTCTGAATAGGCAGAATCCATGTTGAAGATCTCCTCCATCTCAGCTGGCTCCTGTGGTCCCCTGGGATCTGTGGACCCTTTAAAATGAAAGCAGAGAGATAGGTTTGATTAGAAAGCAAGTTCTTAGGCTAAGGACTCAAGCCACTGTCCAGGAAGTAATTGATGTTCTGGCTGAGACCCAGTGTCCGGGAAATGATGGTCTAGCTGAAGTCTAGTGTCCAGGAAGTGGTTTCTTATCTGAGGCCCACAAAAGTGATCATCTAGCCACAGACTTTCTGGACTGATAGCAGCAGTCCTAACTTGTTCCCTTGGAGTTAGTTCCCTTGCAGGGAGGGAGAGGAACCAGCAGAAGGTGCAGAGGTGAACGTTCTCTTGCTTCACAGAGGGGCTTGTACAGCCTGGATTCCCAGGGTCCTGGAGAATGAAGGCCGCTTACCTACAGGAGATGTACAATCCACAGAATTGATCTGGGTCCGTTTCATTTCCGAGTCCCCATTCTCTGAAGCCACTTCCTATACAAATTGCAGACAGCATCAGTTAGTCCTGTGGGTGGCAATACACAGACCCTGGGAGATACGAACCATTCACGAGTAGAGAGACTGAAGCTCAGAAAGGCTGAGTTACTAGGCCAAGGTCCCACAGCAGCTGAATGGAGAAGGAGAAACATGGGGCCTGAATGTCTGGCTTGGATGCCTATCATTTTAACCACAGGACTTCCTGTGCCCTTCCTGTGGATCCCAGAAAGAAGATGCCCACAGCTTGTCAGGCTTCAGTGCCAGCACAACATAAAGTGAGAACAAAAAGCACTGTGTTCGCTTTGGCAATGACTTAGCCAAAACCTAAACTTTCAGATGCATCCAAGGACATGGTGGCAACAAACACATACACACCAGCATGTGTAGCACACAAACACCTCCACATAGCATGGGGACACGGTGACATGAAGAAAGGCACATTAGAGCGAAAGTGACATCACAGAGCCCCAAAGACAGTGTGTAATGGCCCTTACTCACCCTTGAAGTGAGGACCCCAAAGATATCCCTGACATCTCTGATGGGTGGCTTATGTCGTCTTCGGGCTGAGCGAACATAGGTGTCTAGCCGGCGGCACACAGCAGCCACCTGGGTCTGTGTCAGTGTAGACAGGAGTCCCTGGTGATCACCATCTGGGCCCAGGTCACCAACAAGGCCAGACAGACCAGTGTCCCGTAGCCACTGGGATTCAGTGTCCCCTTTAGCGAACAGAGAGAGGACATCAGATAAACACACAATTCCATATGTAGCTTTACCATGCTCACTAATGTAAGCCTCACATAGACTCTTCTGTTCACACAGATGTGAGGAGCTTCCGTGTGCTCATATTGAGGCCCATTAGCACCAACCTGATTCTCCCCAGGTGAGAGTTAGAAGTGTTTCCAACATTGGTTAGCAAGCAAACTTAAACTTCTGTGAATGAACTCTTAGGACAGCAAGCCAGGGTCAAGAGCACTGGCTGCTCTTCCACAGGACCCAGTTCTGTTCTGAGCACTCTCAAGGCAGCTAACAAGGGTCTGTAACTCCAATTGCAGAGGAGATGACGCCCCCTTCTGGTCTCTGTAGACATGGCATGCACATGTTGCACATACATGCAGGTAAAGCACCCGCACACATAAAATAAAAAGTCTTTTAAAACTATAATCTTCCTAGCATAGACCCAAGAAAGGCAACTAATACATGCTTATAATGTTTACATAGCTTTAACTATCTTTGCATGATTATTTACTAGATATTTTCCTTTTAGTCACCAATATACTTTTACCTTTTTTTAGTTATTATTTTTAAGCTTGAGGACAATTTTATTAGAGCTTAAAAGAAAAATTTTAGATTTACAGCAGTGAACTGTAAACCTCAGCAACTGCCCAGAGTAAGGAGAGAAGAAAGACCATGTTGTTGTAGTTGGGCTGGCTGCCCAGCCATGGAGGACAAGTAGTATGTGGGTGGGAGGGGGTGGGGAGCTCTGGAGAATGGATGGAAAGCACAAAGCACCAGAAGAAGCGTGCCTAGGCTCTGGCCAGCATCTGGAAGAAGGAGACAGAAGAAAAGAACATCTGAAGCCTGCAGAGCCTTGCGGCTGCTTACAGAACACAGTCCAAGAATGGAATTGTGAGAAAACAAGCGAGAGTCCTGTGCCTCAGTTTCTTTCAAATACAGACTCGTTCTTGGAATATGCTTCCATGCCCCTCTCAGGTTTACCAGATGAGATGCGTTTACTTCTGATTATTTATTACAACTAGCTATTGCTTGTTTGTTGTTTGTTTGTTTGTGTACCTCTGTGGAAGAACATGTTCTTGCCACATGTGACTTGTCCTTGAGGTTGTACTTTACTTGGGTGACTCTTCTTAACCTTTGGAGCATCCTTTTGACAGCAGTTTGGACAACATATGGCAGGGAAATGCAAAGGAGACCATTGCAACAGTGTATCCCTCATGCTCTCGATGGTGAGCGTGTGTGGGCTCCCCTGGAATAAGGCCCTGATATCCTCCTCACAGGCCCAACCACGGTCCCTTACCTTCTAGGAGCTGGATGCTGCTTCCACCGCTGTCCTCCTCCTTCACTTTATCCTTCTGTTGCATCCGTTCCACCTCCATCCAGAAGCCATCCATGGACAAGCTCTCTGCCCAGGACAGCCGTGAGTGGGAGCAGTCAGCAGGGCGTGGCCTCAGAGGACGCTGTTGCAGATTTGTGGGGCCTGTAGAGGGACCAGAGCTATAGAAGTAAAAAGCAGATGTCAGGCCAGGCTTGGCTCTTGCTACACTGGGTCTGGTCTGTCTTGAAGTTAGTGCCTCTCCAGATACTAGACACTGGCTCTCAGCAGGTTGACCAAGACTCTTGGCCTTTTCAGAATCCTTGGTCATAAGCAACGCTGTTTATGCTAAGGACAACTGAAGGGCCAGTGTGTTCCCTTAGCACAGCCAATGGTACTTGTTTTGGATGATGATCAGTTTTAACTGTCAACTTCATAAAATCTAGAATCACCCAGGAGACTGGCCTCTGCAGCCATGAGTCTCAGACCCAGACTGTGCAATTTGTCCTTGGGGACTTCTGCACCCCACCCTTAAACCTCCTTGTCCTTCCATATAACCTAGAATGAATTTCCACTTCATTCAGTCAGATAACTCCAAAACAAGAGTCAGGCTGAGGACAGCCGATGGGGTTGGGATGACATTTCTCTGCTTCCATTAGGCCAGAGACTTCAGGGACCTTGGTGCTAATCATGCCCCAAACACACCAACCCTGACACCCACAAGCTGTTAGGCTTTTAACTGTCCATATCAGTGACAATATTCCCATGTTCCTCAAATGGGAAGTGAGTATATCTAGAAAATTCTATAGCTGTTTGAGCTTAGTATTTATACCAGGCAAGAGCCGGTCCCTCTAACAAAAACAGTAAGCATCTGAATTAAAAACAAACAAACAAAAACCCTAACTGCTCAATTAAAAAAAGAAATCAGGAAGATGCTGTTTTGCAAAGACAGGAGAATGCTGGTCACACAGCATGAGGACTGGAACTCAGAGCCTTAGCACTCACAGCAGCGATGGGCCTGAAACTCAGAAGGCAGAGGCAGTGGCTTCCCAGGGATACACAAATGGGTTAACCAGACTCCCCAGATTAGCAAATTCTGGGTTCAAGTGAGAGATTGCACCTCTTGTATAAGGTAGAAAGCAGACAAGGCAGATGCCAGTGTGTCAACCCCTGGCCTCTACATGAACACATGTGTAAACACACATCCACACACAAATAATAATAAACAAATAAAGCACATACTATACAAAAAGCAGAGTTTAAAAGTAGAAGGAACGTTGCCTGAGGATATAGATCAGTTGTAGAAGTCTTGCCTTGTACAAGGTTCTAGGTTCAGTCCCCAGCACACACACACACACACACACACACACACACACACACACACACACACGCACGAGAGAGGATAAGAAAATAAACACAGGCTGGGCAAATGTTGGCTGAGAATTAACAAAGACAATGATCCCAATATTGCTATTAGATTAAGATGCATTCTGGGAAGGATGCACTCAGAAAAAGCCTGTGGTGGGAACTTGGATGCCTGTAACTGTACAGGAACACAGCAAAACCCAAACCCAGCAGTCACCCAAGTGAACAAGCACCATTAGAAATGTGAACCTGGTAAGATGGGCTGGCCTCTTGGCTAGGTGTTTCCCACTAAGTACTTGGTGCTGAAGTCATGAGTATACACCATCATCTCATCTTCCATTCTCTGATGTGATCGCAAAACCCATCTCCTCCTCAAAGTGCAGACCCTCCCCCGTCCAGGTAGCACACTCCTCATATGTGAGCCCTGGGCATCATGTGGTAGAAACCATCTAAAATGGCAGCCTAGAGAGGATAAGTCTTAATGTCAGGTGCTCGGAATCTCTGACAGTCTCAAGTGGACCTTATGTGGTAGCTGGAACAGCATAGCCTATCACACCACCGTGAATGATGGCAGAGAAAGGCAGTGTTTCTATTGTGGTGGTAGAATGTTTTACAATGGCTTATGATGATGGCTGCACAACTCTGTGAACACATGAGACCATCTTGACATGCACAGTGTAAATGTGAGTTGCATCTCCAGCAAGCCCATATCATCACCAAGCTCAGGACTCAGAGATCTCTCAAGATCTTTCTGAGCTAGTGACACACTCCTATCAGAAGACTGAGGCAGGAGGATCATGAGTTTTAGATGAAAATACCTGGAGACTTATTTCACATCATAAACCAGCTTTGTGTCATTGCAAGCATTTCTGCAGAGGTAAAGCAGGGAATCTTACCACTGGCCTTATTCCACATCACCCCCATGGAACCTGACAGGAAAGTGTGGGTAAGTTTTCCACAGGTCCCATTAGCTTAGGCCAAATGCCCTATTCTTCACATAGTGTGATCCAGTTTCACCCCTCAGCCAAGGCTTAGAGCTCAGCTTCCTTGCTGGCCACACAGGAGCCACATAGGATCTCAGCCACAGAGGCATTGATAACCCTGCTAAGGGCGGGAGCCTCCCAAGGAAGAGTCACTGCTGAGGGTTTATGTCACAGATCCCCATCTGGGGAAGGGGTCAGCTACACCATGATGAATGATGTTTGCATTTGTCAGTATGATAATTGCTGTAGTACGTGTTCGGCTCCTTTGTGCAGAGGTAACCACAGGAGAGACTTCTAGAAGCAGAATTGCACAGAGTTATGAGATAATGACACTTTTTACTGAATTGACCTTCAAAATGGATTGTTGTAAGATATTTTGTCTCTGTGTGTTGTTTGATTGGCCTTCTTTCTTGTTGGTTTTCGGGAGCTGCTGCTCCCCCCCCCCATCTGAGTTCCCCACACTGGAATCTTCGTAAAGCATGAAGGTGTGAACCAGGACCCAAGGCCAGCTCCACGTGTGCATGGCCAGACAACCACCCAGTGAAGACAGTGTGCACAGGAAGTTTCCATTCTCAACTTCATGTTCTGCTGATGCCATACTGGAATTATTTTTTCTTCTTTCTTTTTATTTATTTAATTTATTGAGACAGGTTCTCATGTATATCCCAGGTTGGGTTCAAACTCACTACATAGAGTAACAGAGAATGACCCTGAACTTCTGAAATGTCGGGGTTACAGGTGTATACTACCACATCCAGTTTTCTGAGGTACTGAGGATCAAATCTAGGGCCCTGTCCAGGCTGGGTGAGCACTAACAGAACCATACCTCCAGTTCCACCATCTTGGAATTTCAGCTGTTTGTGCATAAAGATCTCCACACCCTTCTTCCACTGCTGTCCCTCTTGTACCTCAGCCCAGGACCCTTGCTGAGCCTCCCCCATCACTGAGCTCCATCTGGGCCTGTCCACAGTTTCACCCCCAAACACATTCAAGTGTGGTAAAGTGTGATTGTGTCAGGGCCTGGAGGAAGAAGGAAGGGCTGGCCATTTTCTCCCAGCAGAAGCATCCTAATTGGAGATCAATTCCCAGTTAATGGTAAAATTGTCTGCTGTGCTATGTTCATGCTTTTCCAGAAGGTCAGAACCAATGCCTGCTGGGAGTCTGTTTGAACCCCATGCTGACACACAGCTCTGCTCTTAGCTGCCTCTAGAAGCATTTGAAAATTATCTGCATCTGTATGTTTTCCTGATGCTAGAAAACCTGGAGAAACTAAGCCAAACACGGCCATCCACTGTGTCACCCTCTGCTACCAAAGCAGCCAAGGGAAGCAGTCATCCCTCACAGTAGATTTTCTACTGGGTTGAGAGAGGACAAGCAAGAGGATGGGAAGACACTGCACACGTGCAATTCAGGAGATCAGATCATGTCATGTGGCCATGAGTTCCTTCCAGCAAGAGGAGGCAAATTTTAGCACAGTATGGAATTTTCTCGGGGCCTCGTGACGAGACCCGGTTTGTTGCCAGTGTCTTGTTGCTGGATGATATGCGGCACATGCAAAGCACAGCTGCCTTTGGCTCCTGCTCCTATTTTAAACGTTACTGAGCATGCACACACGCCTAACAGCAGACCTAGCCAAACTTCAAGTTGATAAATCAGCCCCCGTGTGGGGGACACAATTTCTCTCAATTTACAGACAAGAAAGTGGCTTCAGAGAGACTTGGGGACCCACACAGACCAATCGTCGAGGCACAGAGCCAGAAGCTAATACCAGGTTTCAAGCTCAAGCTCTTGGTGTGTGGGATGTGTGCAGTGTATGTACATGTATGTGTGTCAATGTGTGGTGTGGAGTTCTGTCTCAGAAGTTTAATTATTATTTTATTATTATTATTATTATTACTATTATTATTATTATTATTTGGGGTTTTTGTGACAGGGTTTCTCTGTGTATCCAAACTCAGAAATCTGCCTGTGTCTGCCTCTCAGAGTTCTGGGATTAAAGATGAGCACCACCAGGCCTGGCTTCCACCTTATTATTTGAGACAGGGTCATTCATGGAGCCTGAATCAGCAAGGTTGGTTGATCATTGAGCTCTGGGGCTCCCCCTTCTCTGCCTCCAAGTGCTTCACATTACAGTCCTGTGGCCAGGACTTCATCATCTGAGCTCTTTCCCTGGCTCTTTTAAGAGCTGCACTAGAAGGTTTTGGGGGGCCTGGGTGTGGATAAGGGGATCTGAATGCATTGGCCGCCCCACAGCAAAGCTGTTCCTCTCTGAGTTCCTTATGGCACTTTCTTTTTCTCCAGTGACCCTAAAAGTCCTCGGTGAAGGTCCAGCCTTGCCCATTCTGTGTGACAGAGGACGGTTTTTCCTCCCCAGCCTGGTTTCTGTAACTGTAAAATGCAAGGTGAAGAGAAGTTTGACCCTGAAATCTTACCAGCTGACAGTGGCAAAGGCCTTGGCTACAGAGCAGGGTAGAGCTGCAGGAACACACAGAAGGCTAAGAGCCCACGGAAGGAAGAGAGAAACTCCTCAGAGGCCAAGGTCAACATGACTTGGGGACCAAGAATGTGGCATAACCTGGTGAGCAGGTGGAGGTGTGGCTGGGGCTCCTTGCCAGCATCCACTAAGGTTCTGGAGCAGGATGGTGGTTAAGCCTGGCACCCGGAGCATAAGAGCCCTTATGCTGCACTCACCCTGACTGCAGTCACAACAGCAGTGCCATTATCCTCACCATAAATGTTAGAGGACATTGACATAGGATTAGGCTCTTGTCAGAAACATAGGTGATATGGCTATCATGACTCTAACACAGATCCCCAGAGAACTGACATTTGCCTGTGCATGACCCTGCTCTAAACCTCACATTGTGGTTCCCTCACCCGTGAATCACTTGTTTGTAGTGAGGCCATCCCTTTAGGGATATTTAGCAGCATCTCTGGCCTTCTCCAACTGTACATCAAGCATCCCTCCTCTGTGACAACCAGAATGTGTCAAATGTTGCCTAGGAAATCTCATATCACTGTGGGTGGGGGATACTTCCCATTCACATAGGTCAATTCATTCAGTCCTCACTACTTCACATTGTTATCACCCCATCCTGCAGATGAGAAAACAGAAGTACAGAACAAGAAGACAGTTCATCCGAGGCATTCTGACCCCACAGTCTATGTCCTCAAACACTAGGCAAGTCCTGTGTGCCTTTCCTGCTAGATGTGTCTCTTTCATTGGCTGGATACAGCACCTGGACGGAGGGGGAATGCCACCAGCCAACACATGGCCATCTTAGCCCTATCAGCTGAAATCCTTGTCTGTCACACCAGTTACAGGGCTGCTGGTCTGTTTGGGAGCTTCCTCTGCTCTCATAATTATTGTTATGCAATGATAATGGATTGAGACAGGTCCTATTGGGGCACACTGAAAGTGCAGGAGGCTGTCACTGCTGGGCCAGCACCAACATTTGCTTTGATGAGCAGGGGATCAGAGGAAGGGAAAAGATTGGGGATGAAGAGAAACAGGGACAAATGGCGATGGCGGGAGATGACCATGGAGAAATGTCTGGATGGTGTGTCAATGCTGCTCAGTGATCTCAGGACACAGCCATGTGCACATGGCCATGGCAAGGAACCTGTTCATAATTGTGTACACAGACATGGATTCTCTGTACCTCACACAGCGTCGTCACCACAGTATGAATGGCAAACCTTTGAGATACATCCCTATTGCACATTGCATTGTGCACACCCTGACCCATATTGTACAGTGTACAACGGAGGATGGCTGCATTGCCATCTGTGAGGCAGTGTCTGTGTGGAGATGGAGGGGGTGGGATGAGAGGTTACAAAAGCGGTGAATGTTCATTGATGTGTGATGTCTTCAGTCTACCTCAGAGACATGATCCAACTACTCAAGAAACAAGATATAATAAAGTATAAATAAGTCACAAGTCACATGACTAGACATAGATAATTAAAAATAAATTAAGTCATGAAAGCTAACAAACAATATGCTTAAGCCATAGGCCAAACAACATTTGATTAATATGAGACTTTGTATGATTATTTAAGACCAAACAGCTGTGAGTGGTCTATTTATGACTACCAGTCTAGATCTCAAGGCTAGTCCAGGCCCAAAACTTCTTACTACAGTTCATGTATCATCTTCCAGGCTCTTCAAACACCCTCTAAGGCAATAGCTTTCCTTTTAAGACAAAACAATAAGAACAAAAGGGTGACTCTCAATCTTTGAATTGTAATAGTTCTTACTGTTCTGAGATGTAGCTCAGAGGTAGAATGCTTGCCTAGCCTATACAAGGCACTGGGTATACACTCACGTATGTGCGCGAACAGACACACAAATGCACATACAAGCACCCAACGTTCATCTCTCTCTGCCTATGTCTCCATTCCTTCAAACCATGGGCCAGATGAAACCTACTTCTCTTATGTTGTTCCTGTTGGGTACCTTGTCACAAGGAGAAAAGGAGCTACCCTGGCATTGAGTTGTGTTTAGGACACCTTGGGAGCAGGAAGCCCTGTCCAGCTGTGACTCTGGGCGCTCTCAATGCACAGGGAAACTTCCATAGGAGAAGACAGCATTATAATGGATATTGCTTATAAATGGAAACTGGGTACCAGATTCGGAAGACTTCAGGTTTGACGTGTAAAATATCTGCCCATTAAAATTTCATATTGGTTACATGCTAAAATATTTTGGACATACCAAGATGCATCATTAACCACATTAAGCAAGTCCCACACCCCAAATCCCACCACCGTCTTCCCTGGGCCCTGATGTGACTCCTTGATGGCCCAACCACTCCATGGGGCCTTTAGGGGCATGGCTGCTGGGCTGCAGACTTCGGGGAAGGAGGTTAGGGAGAGCTTTTAAAATCTCTGAAAGGGGCTAGACATAGTTCTGAGGATAAAGTGCTTATGGGGCAAGCATGAGGAGCAGAGTTTGTGTCTCCAGAACCCAGGAAAAAGCTTGGCATGGTGTGCACATCTGGGACCTAGCATTGCATCAGGGCACACAGAAAGACAGATTCCAGTCAGTCAATCAGTTAGCTCTTGATAGATCCCAACAGAGGAAGAGACCTAGACATGAGCACACATGTGAAATCCTACATACATGTGCACATAGAAAATACATGCACATGCAAACACCACATAAAACTTAAAAAATCTCCATGATTTATAGGTTTCCCACTCCAGACAGTGGCGTGTGGATGTCCAACATTTAGCAGGTGCTTTTTAGTGGCTCTTAGGTGTCACAGGGCCCATCCTTGCTTCCTCACACCTGCTCTTTGAAGCAGTGAGAAATCAGTATCACCGTGGGAAAGGCACCCAGCTGCTTACTGAGAGTTGGCATGTAACCCTCACCTTGCCATAAGGGCCTCCACTGCAGGGTTCTCATCTTTCACTCAGATGTTTACTCTCTCTCAGATCTTCATGAGCTTAAGAGCCAGACTGTCAGGGTCAGAAGATAGCTCAGTGGGTAAAATGCAACTTGAAGACCTTTGGGATCCCCAGAACCTTCCAAACAAACAGGTGTAGTAATGTGTGCCTATAAACCTGGTGCTGGGAGAGGATTGGAGACGGGAGGATCCTGGAGGCTCCTTAGCCAGCCAGTCCAGTTAAAACGGTGAGCTTAATCTAGTGAGAGACACTGTGTTAATAATAATAATAATAATAATAATAATAATAATAATTAATAAAGTGGAAGCCAAGCAGTGAATAGCATATGCCTTTAATCCTATACTCAGGAGGCAGAGGCAGGCAGATCTCTATGAGTTTGAGGCCAGCCTCATCTACAGAGTTCCAAGACAGCCAGGGCTACACAGAGAAACCCTGTCTCTTAATCACTGAGCCATCTCTCCAGCTGAGAAACCCTGTCTCAAAACAAAATAAAACAAAACAAAAGATACCTCAAGTGAAACCCTAGCTCCACACCAAGATACAGAGGCAGGCATACCTTCACAGGCATAAAACACACCCCCTACACACACATGTGCACTAAGTAAATAAATAAATGTAATTAAAAATCAAAGGACAGTGTTTTATCTAATTATATAGAGTTCCCAGAAATCAATAATAGGCTAGGGAAGCTGACATATTCCACACACTTTGGAGATGAAATGTCAGTGCTCTCTATGAAAGAATACCGAATCCACAATGATCATGCAAATGCAAATTAAAGCTGGTGAATACTGCACCCATCAGAATGACAAACAGCCAAGGGAGCCCTTGTAGATGGCATGAGCATGAGTCAAGACAAAGGCATTCTCACACTCCTTAAGCATCTGCTGAGGAATTGATAGAATTAGGGATGCCAGGCCGAAGGGGCTGTAAACAGGGTCTGCACTGCAGGCAGGAAGGAAATCCCAGGGAAGTGGTGGGCAGCAGAGTACCACACCCTAGGGCCCAGGTTACGGCCTGAGCGCTTCTGTCCAGCTCTGTGGGTCATAGTGGAGGTCCCCAAGCTTGTTCATGTGGACAATAGCCACTCTCAGAATGGCACCAACTTGAGTACCAAAATGACAGGCTCAGAGAAGAAGAGACTTTCACAAGGAGAATGTGGACTCAGAACTCTAAGTCAAACTATCTACTACTGCAGGGAACCAGGGGACCTGGATGTGCCTTTCCCCTGGGAACAGCCTCTAAGTATCCTCCCTTTGACCACTGAAAGCTGAGGTACATTGTCCACATCATATTTTTCAGGCATGCCAAGCATAGACTCCATTTTACACTCACAACAAGCCCATGTAGGCACTGCTGGCCACAGTCATTTAGACCCAAAGAAAACTAGAGGTTGAGTAATGTCCCTTAGAGGCCCACGGCTACCATATAAGATGCAGGTTGACCTTGTCATTTGAATAGTGTACTGATGATTCATTCAGGTCTTGCATCTGCAGACAGAGGATGCTTGATATCTGCAGATCAGTAGACACTGACCTCAGTGGCAGAGACTTTAGCTTCACGTGACTGAAGTAGGAGTTGAGGATGTGAAGAGTGATTTGGCTCTTGAGCTACTTATGTGTTGTCAGCCAAGTTACTTAGCTATTATTGATAGTCGACCTAGAATCAAAATGGGTCTTTCTGCCTCTCTGCTCCCACTCGGAAACCCTGCTAGACACTGAGTGTGGGAAAAGCTGTCCAACTCATCAACAGTGATCTTTAAAAAGCCAATTATGGACCTGGGGATGCACTTCAGTTGGTAGAAAGTCTGCCCAGAGTTCACTGTCAGATCCCAAACAGGACACAAACATGTGGTGTTGTGAATACTGGTAATCCCAGACTCTGAGGCAGGAAGATTAGAGTTCAAGGTTGTCCTCACCAAATTATGAATTTTAAGACAGAGCCAGTGGAAAAGGAAGCATTTAAAATTTGCCTTCTGAGTTTTGGTTCCTTGTTGACAGAAATAAATACCCATTCTAAAGTAAAAAAAAAAAAAAAAGACAGAGCCAGACAGATAGACAGACAGACAGACAGACAGACAGACACACACACACACACACACACACTCATTATAAAAACTTTATTTGAATCCAATTAACAAAACCTAAAGAGTACCATAAAGTACTGTCAATAATGAGCCAGGCAAGGTGGCACATGCCTTTAAATTCTGAATTCTAGGGGGCTGGAGAGATGGCTCAGAGGTTAAGAGCACTGACTGTTCTTCCAGAGGTCCTGAGTTCAATTCCCAGCAAAACCACATGGTGGCTCACAACCATCTATGATGAGGTCTGGCGCCCTCTTCTGTAAAACTGTATGCATAATAAATAAATAAATCAAAAAAAAATTTTAAATTCTGAATTCTAGGGGTACAGGCAAGCAGATAAATCTCTATGGATTCAAAGCTAACCTGAGCTATATAGTGAGTTCCAGGATAGGCATAACTACATAGTGAGACCTTGGATATTTTTGTACGTGTGTGTGGTTTTTTGTTATTATCTTTTCTTTTTTGTTTTTTGATTTTTAAGACAGGTTTTCTCTATATAGCTCTGGATATCCTGGAACTCTCTTTGTAGACCAGGCTGGCCTTGAACTCATAGAGTGCTGTGCTTCTGCCTCTGGAGTGCTGGGATTAAAGGTGTGCACCACCATATCCAGCTCAAGACACTGTCTTTAAAAGAGAAAGAGAGAGAGAGAGAGAGAGAGAGAGAGAGAGAGAGAGAGAGAGAGAGGATACCAAGAAATGGGGCCTATGAAATGGCACAGAAGACAGAGAGCTTGCTGAGAGAGCCTGATGGCTTGAGATTGATTCCCAGGACCCACATAAAAGTGGAAAGACAGAACCGGCTCCATGAAGCTGTCCTCCTGACCCTACATGTGTGCTGTGGCACATAGCAGTACACACACCTGATAATAAATAAAAGTTCATGACCTTCCTGAGACTGTAAGAGGCACAGCTTTCCTGGAATCCCCCTGAGCTCATATTTCAATGTTCTCAAAGTCTACATCTTAGGATCACTATCTCTTGTTCTGTTTATCATTAGGATAAATATCCAGAGATTCATGTCTGAGAACACTGCCATACAATTTACGACAGCACCCCTCTAAATCAAGAGCCAGGAAAAGGACCCCAAGTTCCACACAGGGGAAGAGGCCACATAACAAGCAACAAAAGGAAATATCAGGCAGTTGTAGCGAGGCGGGAAGTTTCTGACCCATCCAGGCCCATGGTCTGAACAAATCTCTCCTACTTGTGGTTTGCAGATGCTTATAATTATTCAGAGGTTTCTATTAACTACAAACTGTTTGGCCTATTGCTCAGGCTCATTACCAACTAGCTCAAATAACTTAACCCATTTCTATTACTCTGTGTCTTGCCACGTGGCTAGTGGCTCACCAGAACATGAACATCTTGCATTTGGGGTTGCAACATACAGGTCCCCCTGACCCCGCCGTTCTGTTCCTTTACTTCTGCTTGGGTTCCTCACCTGCCGCTAAGCTGCCTTTCAATAGGCCAAAACAGCTTCTTTATTAACTAATGGGTAATAAAGCTTATTAACAGCGTACAGAAAGACATGCCACATCAGAAATGTTGTTCATTGATAGTCTGTACTATATGCCAGTGAATAATGCATGTGTGTACACAGCTACACGTCTCTAGAACATGAAAGAGTCATGTATATTGTCTTAGTTATTTACTCTTCCTGATGTTGCGGGCAAACCTCTGACAGAAGCACCTTAAGGATGGAAGGATTCATTCTGGCACACAGTTGGAGGATGGAGCCCATCATGGTGGAGGAGCTTGGGCAGCCAGGAAGCCAGAGTGAGGAATACTTATGCTCAGCCAATTCCTCTCTTGTATTTTTATTTATTATTTAACTTATCACTAGGTAATACTGACTGACCTGGACTTCTCTATGGAGACCAAGACCACACTGGCCTTAAACTCACAGAGTTCCCCCTGTCTCTGCCTCCTGAGTGTTGGGATTAAAGCTGTGTGTATCCAAGACAGCTTACTCTTTCGATGTGGTCCAGGGAATTGTATCCCCTCCTTTAGGCCAGGTCTTCAGCCCTAATCAACATGGCCCCTCATAGGCATATTCAGAGAAATAGAATGTAAACAGGTCTTCACTGTTGTTGGGGTTCTGTCTCCTAGTAATTCCAGATCCTGTCAAGCCGGCACGAGCCATCACATATACATTATACATATATGTTAATGTGTATGCACAAAGCATAGCATCCTATAGGATGTGCACACAAAATTGTTCTTAGTGACTGTCCTTGTGGGCTGCAGGTGGGAGAGGCAGGTGAATTTTGCTTGAAATTTTTTTCACAGTAAACATTGCTTTCTTGATGCTTTCAGTATGAATCAATACTGATCTCCAAAAAGGACACAATTACTCAGCACATCACTGGTTCACAGAAAGCTAAATGATCTGATAAAGTAATGACTAGGATGGCCGAAGTCTGTCCTGCTTTAGGGGAAACCAAACCACATGCAACAGATACAGGGCATATGCCATCCAACACTGGGAAACTACAGACTCTCTCTACCAGAGGGCACTGGCTGCCTGCCCTCCAGACACACTGGCTCACACTGTCCTCCACAAAACAGATTTTGTACTGATGGTCCTCTCACAAAATCTAGCCACGAGTCAGCAGATGCTATGGCATGTTGGCTCAGTTCCTTCTCAGTTACCACTGTGTAAATGCTGATGCCAGGAATAAAGTTGCCACATAGCTGTGGCCATTGAGATAGCTCAGCCAGTAAAGATACTTGCTACCACACCTGACAACCTGGGTTCCATCTCTAGGTCTCACAGGGTGGGAGGAGAGAACTCATGCAAATTGTTCTCTGACAACCACACACACACACACACACACACACACACACACACACACACACACACACGTATGCTATGGCATGTATGTATGTACACACATACACATATGCCCGTGAGCACAAGCATGCATACACACACACATAAGCAAATAATTGTAATATAAATATCTTATAATCATCACAAGAGGAATGGACCCTGACTTGCAATTTTGTGTAGCAAACAAAATATATTTCTACCAGGGAGTGAGAAGAGAATCCCGCCAAAGCCACCTTGCTCTGATGAGACACTAAGGCTCTTCCCAAGGTCGACACTGTGATACAGCAGTTTTTAAGATTCTGTGCTTTTGCTCTCTTCACTTTATAGGAAGTCCTATTAGATGAACACCCCAACCCAAAGCTGTCTGTTCTTCCTCCCACTTGCCTGTTTGACTTTCTACCTCCCTGCCCTACTGGAACTTCTCAAACAAGCCGTGAGTATTTTATTCATTAAATGACTGTTTTCCCCAACAGCTCTGAGGGGCCAACCCTGGACCTCCATAGTAGACATAGATGAGTCGAGCTGTGTCAAATGAAGCCTGGCACCTGAAGGTTGTGGCCTCACTGGAAGCTGCTGGACAAATAAATGACACAGCAAATAACTGAGATGAATAGGCTCAGTGTTGGAAGCCTTGACATAGTGATTTTGTGCATGGCATATAAAGCCTAGCCTAAAGGGGATACAGCCATGGTGTCCCAGGGAAGTGGTTTTCTGTTGGGATTCAGCAGATGCCGTTCTCAACAAAGGGGCAGAGAGAATGCCCTGCTCAACGCTCACAGTGAGAGTTCAGTGTAAGGCACCAACTGATCAGATGATTTAATATCATTTTGATGCGTGAAAATATTCAGTATATAGCACATGTGAGGACATGTTTTTAGTAGTCATTTAAGTATGTGTGTGTGCACGTGTGTGGGGGGTGCATAGTATATGTACACAAGTGTGCACAGGTATGTTCGCCTGTGCAGGCCAAAGGTGGACAATCAGATATCTGCCTCTATTGTTCTCCACCTTATATTCTTGAGACAGGGTTTCTCACTTGGGATGGACTGGCTGGCTGATGAGCTGTAGAGATCTGTCTAGCTTCTCACAGCTGCTGCCCTGGCTCTGGGGGTCACAGGTGTATATCATTATACCTAGCCTTTACTTGCTTGGAATCTGAACCTGGGTCCTCACGTTTGCACAGCAAGCGCTTTACCCCCTAGGCCATCTCCCCATCCCCTTAACTAGCTTTTCTTTTTCAACACTTAAAAAATATAATAATACTAAGCACGGTGACCTCATCACTGGGGAGGCTGAGGCAGAGAACTGAGGATTAGAAGCAAGCTACATAATAAGACTGGCTCAAAAACAAACAATAGAAATAAAACTTAAACCAATGCTTATATAACCCTGGAGTTTGGAAAGCTACTATCTGGGAGGCAAGCACGTTGCTCTCATTCCTTTTATATTGTTGTAAGTAAACAAAGGAATGCTATGAAATTTCACACTATTAACATACCCTTCATTTGCTCATTCATCCATAATCACTGAGTACATTCAAGGGGCCAGGGGTTCTCACAGTTGGATCCAGTATTAATAACAGGAGATTAAAGGAGGCAGGCAGGAAGAGCCATTTTAGTAAATAGGTTGTTAAGTAGGCTTTAGATAGATGAAGTGATAAATAATGGATGGGTGGATGGTGGTAAGAGTGTAGAGTGGGGTGATAGATGTATAGATTTGTAGAGAGAATAGATGGTGGCCCCTCATCTTAATCCCCAGAATCTGTAACTATGTTCTCAGGGGCAGGGGAAAGGAACTTTATAGATATGATTGTAATTGTTCTGGTCCTGGAGATGAGGGAGAGCCTGGATAACCCGGGTGGGCTCACCACTGGTACTTTATCAGTGACAGAGGTAGGTGGAAGAGGCAGAGGTGGTAGAAAGGAAGGTGCTGGATGCTGGCATTGAAGGTGGAGCCAAGTGACGTGTGGGAGGAAGTTGTGAGCAGAGCGACATGTGGGACCTTTGCACCTGGGAAAGGAAGCCAGTTCCCCTGAGAGCCTGGTGGTGGAGAGAGAGTCCTTGGTTTGGGATGTCTAACTCAGAGAACTCAAAGATAGTAACTGCTGCATCCCATGTTCAAACAGAAGCAGCAGGAAGCCAACACAGCAGACAGGCTGAGTGGAGAGACAAGCTTCCCCTGCTGGGCCCATCGCCCCATGATAGATCAGAGCCCTCACATGTCTCCCACAGGTGCTCATCGAATGTGCTATGTGGCACAAAAGTCAATGAGTACTACTTCCTGCCAGACCCCAAAGTAGCCACATCTGTAGAGTACCAACCCCAATTCCTGAATCACTCTCTGGGAGGACCACAGCCAGTCTCCAGGTGTTTGGGCTGCAAATGAATGTAGCAGGAGCTGCCAGCATTCCAAGGCTGCTTTCTCCTGGGCAGTTATCCATCTGGGAACGGATTTACCCAAGCTAGTCTCCAGAATCACTTAGGATTGTTAAAAATCAAGACCAACCTAAAAGTACTCTTGCCTCACCAGACTACTGTGGAGACTGGAGTGATGCCTGTCCCTGGAGCACGGCTCCATCCACCACCCTTCACACCGATCGATACCTGCAGCCCAAGTGAGCCCATCTCCTCGGCGGTCTGGCAATGCGAGCCCGTGGGATCCCGGGGCAGGGTGAGGCCAGTGGCAGCAGGGACAGCCCTTCCATCCGGGCAGCAGGGAGAAGGAAAGGCTCTGTCATGGACAGGCACACAAGGCTACCGATGCTGCCTCTGGGACCGAATGAATCACGGAGAGAGTTGGAGGAAGGTGGCAGGGCCTGTGGCACACCCAAGACACCCCCAGACTGAGGTGGGGCTGACATAGTCAGGACCGCCTACAGGCAGGTATGTGTGAGCACACACTTGGCCCCTTGCCAAAACAGAAATGACACAAAAAGAAAAACACGAATGGAGCATGTTACACGTGCCTATAATTCCAGAAGTTAAAAGGTATTGAAAGATAATTATGATTTCAAGGCCAACCTGAACTCTAGAGTAAGATTCTGTTTCATGAAGCAATAAACCAGGCCTGGAGAGATGGCTCAGCAGCTAAGAGCACTGGCTGTTCTTCCATAGATTTGATTCCCAGCACCTACATAGCAGCTCAAAATCATCTGTAACCCCAAATCCAGGAGATTCAAATGCTTTCTTCTGGCCTGTGTGGGCTTTAAAATGCATATGGTACATGGACATACCAGCAGGCAAAATATCCGTATACACAAAAAATTTTTAATTAAAAAAAAAAACCCAAATACACATGCACCAGGCATGAAACATGCCATTGATGTGGCTACTTTCATCCCCTACAGCCATTTCAGTTTCAAAATAAAACCAAAAGGAATGAATAAGGACAGTGACTTGTAGTTACCCAGGGCCTTGCCTTGGCTTAGCCCTCCCCATATAAGCCTCTGAAGGCTGTGACTTCCTCCTCTGTGGAAAGGGGATGGTGACAAGTACCAAGGGTGGGCAATGGGCAGGCCTTGCTGTGGAACAGAGGATGCATATGGAATTGGTCTGAGACTGAACAGGAGGGGATGAGGAGGGGGGCTGGGGACTGAACTCCCCACCTGCCTGCCTGCCTGCCCGCCCGCCCGCCCGCCCGCCCGCCCGCCCGCCTGCCCGCCCGCCTGCCTGCCTGCCTGCCTGCCTGCCTGCCTGCCTGCCTGCCTGTCTGCCTGTCTGCCTGTCTGCCTGTCTGCCTGGGAACAGCTGCAGCAAGGCTTCCTGGTGGACAGGGGTGGGAAGGAACTCCTGCAGATGTGGATGTGTAACCTGTGGTCCTAATCCTGCATCCGCTGCATGTTGTGAGCCCCCTGCTCCCTGACCAGAGTGCCATGG
>PVIH01011773.1:0-67295 GCA_004025045.1 Sigmodon hispidus | reverse complement strand
GGGGGGTCCTCCTTCCTAGGTATCTCCCCCAGTTCTTCTCCCTCGCTCTCTCACTCACACTCTTCACCCACCTCCCCCCTTAGGCATGGACTTTGATCCCTAGGGAGCCAAGAGTAGCCCTCTTAGCAATCAAACCAAGGCCTCTCACCAGGGACTTCTTATCTACCTGCCAAGCAGCAACTCAGTCTCCTGTGAGGCACAGGTAGAGGGAATAGGTTAACCTGGAGGACTCATTTCTATAACTAGAGTCCCAGGCTAACTCACAGTGTGTGTGTGTGTGTTTGTGTGTGTGTGTGTGTGTGTGTGTGTGTGTGTGTGTGTGTGTGTGTTGTGGGGTGAGATATATACAGACTGCTAAGGGCTAGAAGACTGAAGACCCTCCACCCACATCTGCCTTTTCCCAGACCACAGACCACAGGGCCTTTGGGTCTCTGCCAGGCCATCCAGGCTGCAGTACCCATCGTAGGAGGGAGGGCCAGGCATTGTAAGGGTTGGCAAGGCTGAAGATTGAAGACAATAAGCCCTGGAGCTGAAGTGTTGCAGTCTATCCCTTTCTTTCTTCCTGCAAGACCTTAAACATGTCATATCACTGGCTTCCAGAGCAATTGGTGATGATCCTCTGCCCGAGAGGGTTCCTGGGAGGTTTCCAGAGCTACCCTTTGGAAAGGAACAGTGGAGCCTCCTCCACTTACCTGCCTCCCCCACTTCCCGCTGGCTCTGGAGAGCACAGTGCCTCTAAAGCAGGATGCTCCGAAGATGCCTGCTCATCTTGCTTTACATACATTTGCATATTGCGTTCAAGAGGCCCTTTCTAATTCTGAGGATGGAAAATAAAATAAATTAACGAATGTGAGATTAACAAATGCAACTCCTGCAGCAATTGTCTCCCTGGCTGTTCTGGGATTGGCACTCTGGAGACAAAGTGCACTCCAGGCAATCAACCCCTAATAATGGCAGGAGATGAAGCCACAGAGACCCTGGCCTCCACTGGGGTTGAAGTCCATCCTAGTGACTTAATAGGAAGGGGCTACTTTGAGAGAGACAGAATCAGCCCTGGGGTGACAATAAGTGAGGCTTGGTTGGACAGACAAGGTAGCCTATGACCACACACCAGCCAGGTCCAAATTCCATCTCTGCCATGTCCAGCTTTGTGACCTTGGGCAAGCCTTAATGTTTCTGCTTTTTAAGTGCTTTCGTGAATCCAATGGGAATAATACTAACACCCACTCAGGGTGAGTGCGAGGATGGAATGAATTAATGCATTAGATCTATGCCCAGCAAGTGGGACGTGCCTGGTAAGTAAGTGTTGACTAGCATTGCTATTTTTATCACCACCATCATTATCATTATGTGATATTAAATGCCCACAGGAGCAGCAACCAGGCACCTCATTTTTATTCACATCCTTGTCTTCATACACTCTGTGTGGCTTTGGAAACAATGCCCCCAACCTCTGTAGACTTTGTATTCCAAAGGGGGCTGGCCCAGTAGTCCTTTAAACTGAGACAAATGGATTGGGCCAAGTAGGATTTCAGTTTGCTTCAAGGCAGCACAAAAGCAGACTTTGAGACCTATTGTCATATGCAAAACACATGCAAATTTCTCTCTCTCTCTCTCTCTCTCTCTCTCTCTCTCTCTCTCTCTCTCCTTCCCTCCCTCCCTCCCTCCCTCCCTCCTCTCCCTTTCTCATTCCTGAGCTCCAGTATTTAAGAAGGATCCTTGTTGAAATCTACCCTTCTGGCAGTGTCTGACGGACGGGTGCATGTCCACCTCAGCTCCCTCACCCAGCTTCCCTCAGGCACCAGAGACACAAGTGGAACTCTGTTTTCCTATTTCCACCAGCTTCTCATCCTGACCCAGACATTACTTAACCTCAGGAACCTTCACTCTCTTCCTCCACATCTGGAACTCCAAACAAGGAAGGCTCAGCACCCATTCAGTCATCCCTATGCCCATCTCATCACATTTCTCCCTACATGTGATGAGGGTGACATCAGGGTCCCTGTTCAGCACATGGAAAGGCTGAAGTACAGAATGAAGCAACTTGTGACCCCAAATCCAAGGGATGTTAAGCCAACTCCCTTCCTAAGAATTGTCGCTCCCGAGGAAGCCAGAGCAGAGGAATGAGGAGGATGCAGAGGAGCACGGTGGTCCCTCTCCTGACCCCTAGGCTTAGCTCAACCTAAGAAACAGGGTCTTACTAAGGGCCAATGGGCTGCCTGCCGGGATCATCAAAAGTGCCACCAGCCTCTGACACCTGAAAGAGTGTGGACAGAAGATCCCAGGAAGAAGCTGTCCTTATGTACACTGACCCACTAATTAGAACGTTAATGATGGAACAGGCTGGGATGTTGCAAGCCCCAAGACTAACTATAGTTTATCTTGAGTGGTCTTTAGTCCCTTTATAGCCAGTTACTGTCCACCTCTGTGATCTATCTGCCTTTTGCCTCTGGGGTAAATTCTTTGGCATGGATGAGCAGACTCCTAGCTAGCATCAACCCAACGCTAGGAATATCCTCACAATGCCTGTGGCTTATGGCAGTTTTACCTTATCCCTCCTGCCTGATGTTCCTACCAGCATGTCCGAAAGCTGTGATTGATGACTTTCTTTGCTATGTTACTATAAAAACTTCATGAAAGGGCTGAGAAATGGCTCACCACTTAAGAGTGTGTGCTGTTCTTTAATGGACCCAAGATCAGTTCCCAGCACCCTCTTTGAGTGGTTTACAACCAGCTGTGGCTCCAGCTTTGGTGTGTCTGGTGCCATCCCCTAGATTCCTCAAACACTAGATCCATGTGCACAGACATACACTCAAATGTACACAAATAAGACATAATTTAAAATAAATTAAGTACTTGAAAATAAAGATAATATATAAAGAAACATCAAGAAACTGGTATCACTCTGGAACATAAAATTGGTAGTAACCTAAATCTGGGTTCCCTAGCCACCATCTCTTCTATTTGGCTCCAAAACAGACTGTCTTTTTTCTTCTTTGAAGTGAGACCTGTGTTTTAGGGACCACAAGAGCCATCACTGAATGTCATTGTGGACTTGAGTCTTAACCCAACCCATAGGTTCCTTTACCTTGCCCTCAGTCCAACACAGGCACCATGGGCCTATGAAGCTGAAAAAAATCCTAATGCTTGCATAGAATGATTCCCTCCCACCCCAGTGAAGGTCAGGGTTCAGAAGCCAGAATTAAAGGTCAGAGGCTACCAAGTGGCATATGGGACTCTATCCCTTCCCAGGTGCTGGCTGGAGACAATAAGGAGGATGATGGCTAGCTTCTCTGCTTCTTCCAAGCCCCAATTCACCCCCCAGACACCTCACACCCACACCCCAGAGCTGGCCGCTGCAGCTCTCCAGAGCTCCAGCTTTCCTGCCTTCTGAGGCCCTGCTCAGACGCAGCCACATTAGACTGATTAAAAGACACATTCCGGAAAGAGGGGCCATATTTCATTCCCCACCTCCTGTTCTTTCCTCTCTAAGGTCCCCTCCCCAGCTCTGTCATCCCCTACCCTGGCCTATCCAGGCCCTGCCACACCCACATCAGCCCCCAGACTCTAAGGGACAGGTCATTGCTGCGCTGCAGCAGGAATGGGTCAGGCTGACGTCAGAGAGAAACGGAAGCTCTGCTCTGGATCATGCGGTCCACTCTCCTCAGAAGCCCTTCCCTGGAGTTATCAGCCTCACTTTTTCATAGGTGACAAAAACTTCAAGAGGTTAAGTCAGTATCCAAAGTGACCTAATTGGGATCAAAGGCTGAGTGTTCTGGAAGCATGTCCCCTCCCTCCCCCATTCTTCCACTCTCTCCCATGCCCCTGCTGAGCATGCAGCCCACTGCAATTTCAACTCGGAAACCAGGCATCTTGATGAAGCCAGTTTCTTGGAGCCTTGAGCTCTCTCACAGCCTCTGGGCCAGGGCAGGGTATGAAGATGCTCTCAAACCCTTCCTTAGTGGATGGATTTGCAAGTGGCTTTGGAAATCACCTTATTATCCCAAATAGTTCGTTTAATAGATGGGGAAAACTGAAGATGAGAGAGAGCAGATGATTGGTCCGAGGCTGTATAGTACACACACCAAAAGTGTGACTGAGCTCACACTTGCCATCTGTAGGTAAACTCACAGAAAGCAGTCAGGGCTTCTCTGTTGTCAGCCCAACCCCCACCCCACCTCTATTTACCACAAAGTAATCCTTGCGGAAAGGCTAGGATGGGCACTCTGTAGAAAAGGAATGACCTGATGATGCCCGTAATCTATTCCTCCAGGGCCTGGCTGTTTATGTATAGAAATGACTCTGCTCTCTCTGGGCTATGCCAGCTCCATCTTGGGCAAGGATAAGGACGGAAACAGGTTAGATGTGAGATATGACTGGCCAGTTTCCAGGGCTGTGCCAGGGATGAAGCAGCCTATGAGATAGACCCAAACCACCCCAAAGCTTGGGCTTTTCTTCCCTGCTGGTGTACTCCTTCTTGGGATGAGATATCAAGACTGTGCAGGAGGCATTCTCGGCAAGGAGCCATGGGCTGTAGGAAGCCACTGTCATTGATAAATCCATCACATCTTCCTCCTGCCTCAGTCCCCACTTGGTGTGAACAAATTAGAACCAGGAGACCCAAACAATATGGTCAGCCCACTCTGAAGTCCCCCAGAACTTCATGTTTTGAGGCAATGAAGATCCCACAGTAGAAAAACCTTCCGTTTCAAATGGGAGTAGAATGGGTTCTGGACAGAAATCCTCAGCCATGCCCACCAGCCTCCTGCCTCCCCCACCTACCACCTACAAAGTTCCTGCAACTCCGTGATGCTTTTAAGTTATAGTTGGGTCTGCAGTTTTATTGAGTGAAAACCAAAGCCGTTGCCTCCATGTACACTGCCCTGCAATTCCAAGATTAAAAGGTTGGAAGGGAAAATAATAAAGGTCTTCAAATTAAGGGACTGCAGAAATGATGACAGGGCTATAGATGTGGCGGATGTCCTCCTGTTATAGAGCACTCCACCCTGGGGCGTGGGGTACAGAGGTCTCCAAGGTTTAGGGAGCTGAACAGTCTGCAGCTCTGTCTGCCTGTGAGCTCAGGTGCCAATCATTCTCGCCAGTGAGCTGGGCGGAGCTGGAAGACTCTGTACCCTTCTGGGGACCAACAGCATTAGCTCCAGCTGTATAATACCAATGGCCTCGTAATTTATATAGTGGCTTTCATTACTTCCCTTCTCCAAAGGCTTGTTCAATAAATTTCCATTTTATGAATTCCAAAGTGCTCTGCGGAGCTCAGAGCTCCACCTGGCTCTGACTCCAATAGAGAAATGACATAGGGGGCAGGGAAGAGGGGAGGGGATCCTCCATGTGTCCCCACAAGGTGGGGCTGGGTGACATGCTGGTGTGGGGCTGGGGGAAGTCTTCAGGTTTAGAGGGGACAGCCTGGGTTCCAGTTCTGGGCTTGCTCCACTTCCTGACTCTGGAGTCTGGTGCGCACCTTCAGATTCTGCAAACGTTGGCGGGATCCAATCTCCCTCAAGGACTATAGTGAGAAAAAGATGTGCTGATGAGAATATAAGACCAGCTCTAAGAAGCTCAATCAAGCACGATTTTCTCCTTGATTGTCACAGATGTTCAGGGTGTCAGTTGCCTCCTTCAGAAGCCCCCGTGGTTGGCATTGCACCTCAGACCACTTCATTTCATAAAACTCTATTGAGCAGTAGAAGATACTTTAATACTTGCTGATACAATGCTGGAAAAATCCCCAGGATATGTTGTCAATTTTTTAAAAAAAGCAAGATGCATTTTGAAATAGCTAAGAGAATACATTTCAAATGTCTCACCACAAAAATGAGTGAGGGAGGTGATGGATATGTTAATTAGCTTGATTTAATCACCCCATATTGGTTGCATATATCAAAATATCACATTGAACTCTATAAATGTACATGATTATAATTTATCAATTAAAAATAATATTAATAAGGAAAAAGCAAGATGCAAACCTAATTGAATAACTAAATTCTAATTTAATATATTTCATATGTTTGAATGTACATAGAGAGATCCATATAAACAGGGACAATCAGTATGTGGATGACATGCTCCTAACTGATTTAACCTCTGAGGGAAGGGCTCAGTGTTAGAGATTAACAATTTTAATTTATTTTGTATAATTTAACATAATGAGATTGAGAATGATTACTGTGTGACACCATTCCTGGGAAGCTGGAATATCTACTCACCACAAATATTTACTCACCACAGAGATCCAACAATAGACCATAGAACAGACACCACCAAAGTCCAACTTGGTGAACGAGTGAGTTTTATTGGAGTTACTTATAGGCATATGGATGGTGGGTTACTTATAGAGGCAGAAATGACTCAAAGACAGCTGGGTCACCAAAGCCACTCCAGCATGGGTGACAGCTCATGAAAACTGGGAACCTGGAGCACATTTCAAAACCTGCTGGCAGCTCAATTATGTCATTTTTCAAGCCAACTCAGGTGATCTCTGGCTCTTCTAAGCAACTTGGCTGATATGAGACTGCTCCTTCTAGGCAGCTTTGTTTCTCTGAGACTGTCTCTCAGCAGTGCTTCCTGCTTATATGAGCTCAGGGGAAAGGATCCTAGTGCTTTTTGTCAGTTTCAGGGACTTCCTTAGGCTTCTGAGTTGTTTGCTTCCTGAGTCTCTCTGAGCTCCTTGCAGGATGGAATGTTTCAACTGGAAGAAAGTCCTATACAACATTGATTTTGACTTTGGAGTAAATTTTTTAATGTATTTTTCAAAGTTAAGAAAAGAGGATTGGGGAAGTCACCCCATTTAGTGAAATGCTCACACAGCATGCACAAGGTCTTGGGTTCTATCTCTTGTAGCATAGAAAACAGACACTTGTTATCTAGGACTTGGAAAGTAGAGGGAGAAAGATCAGAAGTTTAAGGTCATCCGTGCCTACATAGTAAGTTTGAAGCCAGCCTGGTCTACATGAGATCCTGTATTTTTTTTAGGGCATTTTATCTCCCTCACTTTTTCTGAGACATTGGAGCCAGGGTTTAGATGACAAGTTTTAGATAATAGGGCACTTTAATTCCAGAAATTTGGAAGGAAATTTTTTGTTTATTTGTTTTGTTTTTGCATTTAGAACCAGGCTCTAAGGTCTGTTCCCTCCCTTCTTCTGGTCTCTGTTCTCTGTCTCTCTACCCTCTTCCAGAGAACTAAGCCTGTCCTTCTTACTAGGACCCTGGTGAGCTGTACTTCTAAACAGCTAGCTAGGGTGATGTCCAGGAATCAGGTTGTCTGGAAACAGAGCAGAGGATGAGTAGGATCTAGTCAGAGATGACTCTTTTCCTCCCTTACTACAAGAAGACAAGCAAAGACCACCACTGTAAGGTGGTAAGGCTAAGAAAGGCTGGCCTCAGTTTCTCTCTCTCTCTTTCTCTCTCTCTCTGTGTGTGTGTGTGTGTGTGTGTGTGTATTTGTTAGCATTGACATCAAAATACCTGGTACAGAATAAACACCCAACAACTCCTTTATTACAACACATTCCAGACAGACCTACCCATCCATAATTATTTCTGCTAAACTCTGTTTCATGATCTGGGAATGCAAACAAATAATAACAACAATGAAAGGTTCTTCCTAAACTGTCTGAGACTCTCAGTCTAGGTGGGAAACATCCTGAAAGGTCTGAGCAAAAGGCAAAAGGTTCAATTGGAGAGAGCAAAGGCACGACAGCTAAGAAGTGGCCTGAAGGGCTCCTTGGTATTTGGTTCTGTAGGGCCTCAGGGAGAGACGTGAGTAGCCCACTCTGTTCCTGCCATCTCTCTGGGGATTGTGTACTGTTGTTGGTGTTTCCATGCCCTGACCTTGTGCAGAGCAGGGCAGGAGCTGAAGAGGTAGCCACTCACTGAGGCTGGAGCTATGCTGCTGTAGCATCTCAGAAGTCTGTCTGTGGCCCCCAAAGATGGCCCAAAAGGGGACTCCAGCCAACCCAAGCTAGTGAAGTTGCTAGAATGACTTTTGAGACTCTCAAGATAATGGTAGCACCATGGATAGCACCCACAGAGTTCTGCATTAGCCAGTTCCTCTGTTCTAGGAAATGCAATGTACCAGCACACTGTGGACTGTGGATTCCTGGAGGTGATGTGATACAAAGGAGAACTTGGAGATACTGTGCTGCCTCTTGGAGACTAACTAGCACCTAAGGACTTTGCTAGGAGGACATTAGTCATTTTCACCAGTGCATGTGAGTGTGTGTGTGTGTGTAAGGAAAAACCTCAAATGTCATTCCCTAGGAGCCATAAACCTTGTTTTAGGAGACAAGGTCTTTTACCAGCCTGAAGCTCACCTAATAGGCTAGGCTGCTTGGTCAATAGGGCCCCATGGATTTGCCTGTCTTTCCTGCTCCAGAACTGATGTTATAGGCATGCACCACTATACTTGACTTTTTTAAAAGCATTCTGGGGATTCAAACTCATGCCCTTGTGCTTCTGTGACAAACATTTATCCACAGAGCTAGCTCTCCAGAACCATCTCCACCCACCAGCCTTGTTCTTTAGAAGCCTGGAAAACCCCAAGCTTCTCCATAAGTTGGAGCGGCCATGCCCAAGAAAGGGCTAGGAAGAGAGAGGGTCCGCTGGTCCTGAGCATCTTGTTCTCCAGGTTGCACAGCCAGTAAGAGTCTAATGAGCTTGAAAAGAACAGCACAAGTGATAAGTGCAAGACTAAGTAAGAATCACGGGGCGTCCAGGAACCCAAGGCAAGTCGGGATTACCAGTACCTTCCCCCAACTTTCTGAAGAACATACAGCTGTGTCTGCAGCCAAAGCTGTGAAGCTGCTCTCACCCCAACCCCCCTCCACTGCCTGAAGCCAATCTGCCCCGTGCCTGCTCATTTCCTTTCAAAAAAATTCTTTCTTTTAACCTGACCTTGAGCTCTGCTTGGCTAGAGGGAATAAAGGCAGGGTTCTAAATAGCTAAATAGCAAGGGGGGGGGAATGAAACTCAGTGTGTGCGGGGAGCTTCCCCAGTGTGTGGAAGCATGAGTGACACTCAGCCACATCCAGCTCCCCACAGGCTCCTGGATTCTCTCATTTTTCAGCAGGGCTCAAAATAGAAAGGATTTGGAACAAAGTCCTAGAAAGGGTCACCACTCAGTTGGGAGGTTAAAGAAAGACAAGGGCTGGGTGTTAGAGACACAGGAGCCCCCAGCTGATAAGACAAGGGGTGCAGGCCTTCCCACAGGAGCCATCATGGGGACTACTGAGTGTCCACTTTGTTCCTATTCTGCCTGCAGAGAGAAGGAAGGCTGTCTCTTCCACTAGACTGAAGTCCTAAGGGAAGGAATGGAATCTTGGTTATTTTCTGGCCCTAGGCATCAGGTCTGAAGAGTTTCCACACAGGTTGAGCAAATGCATCCCCAATGCTGAGGTGATTCACCAGTCACCTGTTCTGCACCATGCTCTTGTGATGGAAAGGTCACAAACTTGACCTCGCTTCCTCTCTCCCAGAGAGCTCCAGCAGTATCTCTTCTGGCTGATGTGAAGTTCAGAAAGCTCCATTTCCTCCCCGATAGTCACAGATTTGGGACTCATCCTCTGGGCAGCATGGCCTTGAAGCCTCTATTCCTCATCCTCACCTGGCTACCCCGAGACAGAGAAGCTGGAGGGTCAGCAAACATCATGCTTGGGCACACAGATCCCATGAAGCAACCAGCTCTGGATCATCCCTGTGTGCACCTATGGAGTCAGCCTGGTTATTCCAGTCTGGTTCCTGGAATAAGGCTCTGAGTCAATGTCTACTCCCTAGACTCTGCACACAGATGTTAAAAAAAAAAAAAAAAAAAAAAGGAAATGGAATTCTCCAAAGACTGTTTTCCCCCAAACTGATCTTACAGTTTAATTCTAAAGGGCACAGTGTCTGGGCTACCTGCAGGTGGTTAGAGTACAGCAATTAGAAAGGGATTCCTGTGGGACATGGGATAGTTCAGGGACCACAGTGAGGTCCATTAGGGAAAGGAAGGAAGCAAAGAGGAGGAAATCGCTTCCTGTCTTCTCACACTACACTTTTAACACCATGTTCCCAAGAGGAAGACACTGGGCTCCGTGATAGATGCAAGTAGCGTAGAAGTGGCAGGTTGAGGTCTGAACCCAGGTTGTCTGGCCCTAATTTATGTTCTTTCTGCACATCTCACAGCCTAAGAGATACACCTCCCCATGGGAAGCATCAGCAGCTCTACACAGCATGCCTCACACCTGTCTATCGCCAACGGGGAAGTAGACATGGTCTCTTGGAACTTTTCAGCAGGCTGGATCCCTGGAAATGGCTGCCAGCTGCAACCACACTCCCACCATTTTCCGACACCCCATCTCAATAAGAAGTTTGTCTCTGGGAGTCAAAGATTCCTGTGCTGGTTACCCAGAAGACCCCAGGGAAAAACTTAGAAGTTTGTGTCAGAAACTCTCTCTGCCAACATTCCCTGTATGTGGTAGGTGGGGATTCAATCCAGCCAATTAGCCCATGGAAGGTTGAGATATAAGGCATGCATCCCTGGCCATGTTCTCTCTGAAGAGCATCTTCCCATAGACTCTGGACCATTAAAGAGGTTCAGTCCCTTAATCATGACACATGCACACATCCCACGCATCACTTCACACAACCTCTGCTAAATGAAGTGTTCATGCGGTCATTGTCCTGTCACGCTGATGACACCCCATCATCAGTGAGCAACACAGCCAGAATCTAAACATGACCAGTGTCCCTGGCGCTCCTACTGTTGCTGGTACATTTTTGTCACCTTAACACAAACCTAGACGTGTCTGGGAAGAGGCAATCTCAGCTGAGAAATGCCTCCATCTGATTGACCTGTGAGCATGTCTATAGGGTATTTTCTTGATTTCAAATTGATGTAGGAGAGTCTAGCCTAATGTGGGCAGTGCTACCCCTGGGCATGTAGGCCTGGGCTATACAAGAAAAGTAACTGAGCAAGCCAGGGGAAGCAAGCCAGTAAGCAGTGTTCTTCCAGTTTCTGCTTAAGACCTTGCCCCCACGTTCCTACTTTGATCTGATCCTGGCTTCCCTTTCCTCCAAAGTTGCTTTTGCTCATAGCAACAGGAAAGCAAACAAGGATACCACCCTAGTGACCAGGGACCCTACCTCCCCAGCAGTTTGAAAGTTGATGAGGCCTGCTTCTGCAAACCAGGTGCCTGGAAGCCAGGAACAGGCTGCTGGAAGCAGACTTGAGAGGGAGCTGTCAGCTTCCACCTGCGTGGGTTTGATGCTTATGCAGGCTTCCGCTCCCATTCAGGGGTGATTGAAGGCACCGGAGGGGAACCGTGCGTCTTCCGGGATTATGCCGATTATTTGCTGGATAATGATTCTGTCTATTCTTAAGCAGAGGCTGGTGCGGATGGGATGTTCCCTCCTACCACAACCTGGGTGCTCCAGTGAGGCCCGCTTTCCACTAGTGCCCTTCCCAGTCAAGTCACTAGAAACTTCTACTTAGGCCCAGCTGGCTCACACAGCTGGTGGGCAAGGGCTCAGCCTCCTGCTAGCACAGCTGGAATTCACAGACTGCCCTGGGTGAATGAGCTGCCTGGAGAGCTTCGGCTAACGGGGGTCCTACCATGCTGTGTCAGCTATTTGGTAGGTAGAATTCAAGTTCACCCTGTAATGGGAAGGATGTAGGAGGTGAACAGTCCAAGGCACAGTTCCAGCTCAACACTCCATGCTGTACCTCTCAGAGGCCTCACTGCCCAACCCGGCTTGGACCATTAAAGAGGTTCAGTCCCTTAATCATGACACATGCACACATCCCACGCATCACTTCACACAACCTCTGCTAAATGGTCCCTGTCACTGAGTCATGCTGGTCCTACTCTTCAAACCTCTGAAGAGCCAGGGAGCCCCTTCTGTTTGCTTATGTTAATTCAGCCACAACATATAATAACTGTGCTGTCTGTTCTTGGGGCCAAAGATGTTATGCTGTAGTAAAGGTCTACCCTGCCCCAATAACTGCCTTCTCCATCACGGAGGTAGGGTTGGGAGCTTAAATCTGGGGCTTGGATTCCAACTCTGTGTGTGTCCTCATCCCTTGTTCCCCAATGTCATGCATCCCTGTTCTCAACAGCCTTATTCTCTAAGCTCAGGCCTTCCTCTTCCCCAGACCCTGGGTACCAGGCTTTTGGGGCCAGGCCCTTTCCTATCCTTCCTGGAAATGTTGGGACTTGGCACAGAGAGAGTCGGGAAAGATACGTAGAGGTACCTAGACTTGGCCCTCAAAAGAGATATCTGTCTATATGCCAGAAAGTTAAGGCCAGCCTGGGTGAGCATAGAGGCAGTCCTCAGGTCTAATCAGGCAGAAAGATGAAGCCCACTGCTGCCGTCATTGTTCATTCTCCATAAAGCCTTCCCAATGACAGGATCAAAGATGGGAACCTCTCCCCCTAGAGGCCCAAGGTAACATCATGGTCTCAGGCCTTTGAAGAGAAGGAAGCATCAAAGCAAGAAGAAGGGGCTAAAGAGGCTTCCTGCTCCCTTGTGAATACTCTAGTTATAAGGGGACCAATGGGTTCTCCTGGGTAAGCATATCAGATTCAGTAGCATGGGTTGGCTGCAATGGCCAGAGTGTTGGTGCATGGAATACTGAAGACATTTGTCCTTTCTTTGTGTGAGACTGAGAGAGCATCGTTTGCCTATGTTAAGAATAAAGACCCCAAGGGATGACTTTGGAGTTGGATTGTGAAGGACAGATTCTGATGGAGTCACAGGGAAGCTGAAGGTACGCTACAAAGCCTTGGGAACATGCAGACTTTCTGACTTTGCATAAGGAGCTGGGTTTGGTGAGTCCAGCTTAGAAATCGACTGCAGTTTTCTCCATCTCTTCTATGAAGAAGAGTCTTCAGGAAGCTTTCCCACAGCTTGACCTGAACGTGCTGGAAATGAAACATCAGCTCAAGCCTTAGGCACCTCTGGGAGCAAGGTCTCCAAAGATTAAGTAAATTGCTGGAGGGTGTGCAAGTTAACATCCTCCCTGGCAGGTCTCCCTGGCTTCAAAGAGAGGAGGCTTAAACAGACTTGGACACCAAAAGCAGATATCAAAAGCCTCCTGCCCACTGCCAGCCAGATGAGATGCACTAAGTGTAAATGAAGTTAAAATGTTCAATTCCATTTCTCTTGAAATATACCTGTCAGTCTGGAAAGAAAAGAGTATCGAGCAAGGTGTCTTTCTGGTCTACCTACTGCATGGGTGCCCTCCCCCCAGCACCTGGTCACTGCTCTTCAGCCCTTCCCTGTCTACTGAAAGTGCTTCATCCTTGGGCTAGCTGGCTGTCCAGGGACTGGAGAAGGAATCTTGCCCTGAAGAGTGAAGGGACAAAAAAAATGACCTTCACATCTTACCTACTGAAAGCAAACTAAGGTAGGCGAGGAAGATACTCAGCCTTGCAGGCATGAGGACCCGGGTTAGATCTCTAGAACTCCTCTTAAAAAACAAAACAAAAACAACCCCAAATGTGTAGCATGGCGGTACACACTTGTAATCCCAGTGCTGAGGACGCACAAGTGGACAGGTGAGTGTATCTGTGGGCTCACTGGCCATCTAGCCTGGTGGACTACTTAATGGGTTCCAGGCAAGTGTGAGAGACTGTCTCAAAGAAAGAAAAAAGAGGCAGACTCCTGAGGAACAACAATTGAGGTTACCCCTGGGCCTACACACACACACACACACACACACACACACACACACACACACACACACTAATTTGCTTCTTCCTGGAGACAAAGAGAAACAAGGACACAGGCCCTATCTCCAGCCAGGGATGCCTGAATCCAGTAATAAAGATCCAGTCCCAATACCAGGATTTCATGGTTTGCTGGGAAAATACAGGTCACCAGGGATGGAGGTGGATTGTTATAATGGGGCAGAGATAACTCTGCTGGTCAAGAGCTCCTACCTCAGGTAAGCATCCAATCTGATGGAGGAGGTAACTTACCTTGAACCCCTCAGTCTGATGGCCAGTCAGCTAACATGCACCGGCCTGTACCAGACTTCGTAAGCACTATAGCTTCCAAATTAGGGCCACATATACCTCCTCACCCACTTTTAACCATCCCCTCCTTGCACTCCCAGCTTAGTTAAAATCTACTTGATCATCTCTAATTCCTGTGCATCCATAGCCCAGCAGTGCTTTCTGGGAGGGATGATTTCCAGGGTAGAGACCAATGCCCAGCTTGAATTCTATACTGAAAACTGGCAAGATCAGTGGTCAGCAGTCAAGCACATTTCTTATCTTAAGATTGTGGGGTACAAGAGAAGATAGCCATGCTGCAGTTCCAGCCATGGGGGTTCTTGGTCCCAATCAACAGCCACCGTGTGTTATGAGTCTTGATGGATGGAGAGCACTGGTCTGAGTCCATACTGAGGAGCAGGAGTTGGGTGGCAGGGGGCTGGCATCACCCAGAGTGCTATGCTATGCTATGGGATTATGCTCTTGTACACTATAAAGATTTGTTATTGTAAACATTGGTTTAATAAAATGCTGATTGGTCAAGTAGCTAAACAGAAAGTACAGGTGAGGCACCAAACTAGGAGAACTCTGGGAAACCGAAGAGCAGAGAACAGACAAAAGAGAGACGCAAAGATAATGAGATGAGAATGCCTCATCTTTCAAGCCTCATCACTAAGCATAAATAGAAATATATGGATTAACTTAAAGTATAAGAGTTAGCTTGTAATAAGCTTGAGCTATAGACCAATCAGTTTGTAATTAATACAAGCCTTTGTGTGATGTTTTGGGACTAAGCGAGTCTGCGAGTCCCGACCTCAGGGCTAGGACGGGTCAGAATTCTAACTATACTAGAGGGCTGGATAGATAACAGACTACCAAGCCCTAGCCCAGATTTGTCATTCTATACCCTTGGCTGGGGCTAGACTGATACTTTACTACATACCAGACTAGATGATACCTTTGAAAACCTTGGTTGAAAACAGGTCACAGCAAATCAAATTAATATTCCCAGCCCTCTGCCTCCTCCAGGTGATAGAATTACACATCTGCTTCTTTTACCATGAAGTGGGGGTGGGACACATATTTCTGCCCCACTGAGCAGGGCACTGGGCTTGCTCAGACCACTGACTAGTTAGAGGCCTTGATGGGAACCTTCTTTCACTGGGCCTCTTAGACTTCTGCAATGGAATAACATGCCTTGTAGAGCTGCTAGGCTCAGAGTGAAAAGTCTCAGACCTGAAGCCAGCCTATGGCTTCAAACAGAGCTGCCTCACCCACCTGAAGCCTGTGCTTGAGAATAGTGATTGTGGGTCTATGTCTTTAAGATCTAGGGCTCATTTGCTTTATGACATTATCACAGCAGAAACATGTCTAATACAGGAGCTTTGCAGGACATGCCAAGAAATCATCAGAGAGGTTAGGAGGGAAACTGTTACCACATGAGATAAATAATCACAGCCGTGCTTCTAACCTGGACAGCAGAGGGATAGAACCATTTATGCAGGACAGGGATGTCACACACTCCATGCCAGTCTCAGAAGGACCATCACAAGACACAAGCAACAAACACACAGCTACCCCCAGCACCCCCCCCTCCTGATTCAAGCCCCACCTGGCTTGCACCCCTGGGCAAGCTGTCATCCACAGAGCTGCAGGACAAAATGGGTGTTGCAGGTTGAGAAGCATTTTGTGTTTTTTGTTGTTGTTGTTGTTTTTCTCTATCTGTTAGTTCTAAGTCAGCCACAGATGAGATTCACCCACAACTGGTGGTCTTTTAATTTAATTGTGTGGCTCTGGGGTGGTTCCCCTCCCTAGCAAATACATCAAAATTCTCACATTGTAAATAAACAGCCCTCTTCTCCCACGCAGCACCCACCAGTCCCATCTCCAACACACAAGCACAGCTGTGGCTTCTGTAAGAGGGTAGGAAGGCTACAAAGGACTGGGTCGCCGAGGGCAGCCGGGAGCAGAGAAAGCCTCACAACCAGCTGGTTCCCTAGGGAGGATCAGGAGCCTCTCTGGGGCTTTTCATCTGAAGAGTGAGTCTTAACCTGAGTCAAGCTAAATCATAGCTTCACCGGGAGCTATGAAGTGTGAAGTATCTGAAGAAACACAGAGCACTTACAGGTACAGCCTCAGGCTCTCAGCTAGCCCCTTTTGCTGTGTGATCTTGGGGAAATTACTTAACTACTCTGTCCCTTCGTTTCCTGGTCAGTGAAATAATGAGACTAAGTGAGAGCCACTCCACCTTGTTGTGGGTCAGATATGGTGGCAATAAAAGGCCTAGAACAGAGCTGGTGCACAGGCTACCTAGTCATGTTACAGACAGGAGGAAAGTTTGAGGTAAGAGGTCTCAGGTCTCCCGGGTCCCCCAGGCTCCTGACTAACAAAGGAGGAGCAGACCCATTGGAGATATGGCAAACAAGAATTCTTAGTTGAGTTCTCTCTGTGGGACCCCTCCCTGTAAGAAGTTTTGTGTCATTCAGACCCATGTACACAGGAAAGTGACGGAAGTTACCTGAACCCATCCATGGCTCTCCAATCATGTGATAGGCAAGGAGGAGGGGATGCCACAACCATATTCTCACCAGGCAAGAAAGGGTCAACAGTCTCTGACTTAGGGCACGGGCACAGAAGCAATGGTAAGTCCAGACCAGACCACACCAGAAATTCTTTCTAGAAAAATTAATGACTCACCTCTTTCTATGTGCCAGGATTTAGAACTGAAGAAAGTAGACCATGCCCCTGGTTTCCCGAGTGTGCATTTTGTGTGCTGTGACACAGAGCCTATGGGCTCCAGCATTGGGCATTCTGACTTTAGATCAATCATGTCTCTTAGTTTGGTGATCTCGACAGACTGACTGAAGAGCTTCACTAGCCCGGGTCCTCTTCTGAGGCAGCCATGCCTGCCTTGGCACGTGAGTGTGAACCTGATAGCACTGCCTTCATCTAGCAGGCCTCCCTAAGGCTGGCTTAGACTACGCTATTTCGATTGTTTTACAGAGACTCCTGGTGGTCTCCCTTCTTCTCTAGTAACAGAAACTCCAAAGCAAATCAGATTTCCCAGCCTCCCTTGCAGCTTGGCTCAGTTTGGCCAGCAGTGTGGAAGACCTCAGTCTGGCATGTGCTTTTAGAGCAGGTGGCAGGCCGGCTGTCCAGCTCCCTGCTGCCTTCCTCCCTTCCTGCTGGTGGAAAGCCCGACCCTGGTGATCAGTGCTGAGCCCTGGTGACCATGCTAAGAAGAGCAACAGTCTAAGGAACAGTCAAACAACCACCCTAGGTCACCTGTTATATAGGACTGCTAACAAGCAGTCTGTAGTCCTGAGAAGAAAACAGTCTTGGATCTTGTTGAAGCCAATGTCACATTGACTTTGTATTCCAGTGATAATGTGATCTGCCACCTGTGTCACCACAGCCTGTCACTGCAGCTCACCTGTGAGGAGATAAAAAGAATATGAAAGTGGGGGTGTGGCTCAGTGGTAGAGTACTTGCCTAGCATGTGTGAGAACCTGAGTCCCCAGCCCCCATCTTCCCCTTCCTAAATTAAAAACAATAAATTAAGGATAAAGACACATCTTTAGTGACTCTAAAATGCCATGCTTGGAAGATAAAAGGCATGGTGGTACAGCCGCTACCCTACATGACCTAGGATGTAAGTCAATACAGGGAGGAAGATGAAGAGTTCAATATTGGACACAAAGAATTAGTCTGTGGGAAGAGGTGTCCAGGGCCCAGGAAGGGTCTGCTGGTGTAAACTTTAGGGCCATCTCTGTAAGGAGCTAAAGCACAGTCCTAGCCACAATCCTGAGCAAAGCCACAGGGAGAAGAGGTGGCCATTCAATGGATGCTCAGATAACCCTGTATCCCAAGCATGCTAAGTTTGAAAGGTAAGGCAGTGAGTGAACAAAAAGGTTGCATGAAGACACAGGTGGAGGCTGCACCAGGAGTTCAGGGTCGTTCTCAGCTATATAGTGAGTTCAAGACTGGTATGGGCTACATGAGTATTTGCATGAGGAGGTCTGGGGCAAATCTCCACAAGCTCTTGGTTTTTGATTCAGAATTAGATTGTGCAGAGTGTCTACAGGTAAATAGAAGATGGAAGATGAGGAAGAGAGGAAGAAAAGAAGATAAAACAAGATCAAAGTTCCTGTGGCAGCAATGAATGTGATGTGACTGAAGCCAGGCGCCATGGTGCCATGAACATTTGTCATTGTCCAGCATCCAAATTCTCTTCTTTGTTTGAAGACACATCCTCCATTTTTTTGGCACCATGAAAACTGAACAAACCTGGCAATGTATCTCTAGCTTCCCTTGCAGCTAAGGTACATGTAAGCATCTGGCCTATTTCTAGCCTCCCTTGCAGCTAGGGTACATAAAAGTGTCTGTCCTGGACCTTGTCACACAAGGTATGCTGTGCTTTGTCTCCCAGTACCCTGCTCTACCTCGCAACATGTGTGCAAGGCTACTGTTTTGTCACTTAGAACTGTCATCCCCTGGGAGCCCTGAGAAGAAGAGACTGTTTTGTTATGCAAACCTTCTGCTGTATCTAGAGCTAAGAGGGTACACAGATTCCCTCTTTGTCCTCTAGAATCCTGCTTCATATCCCCAAACACATGAGTATGTCATCATCAAACAGAACTGTGCACCTGACACCAAGGCTCTTCAGGCACCCAGCACTTGCTCTCTTAGGCAGAACTCCACTTGATTCTGCCAACCTCTACTTAGCTTCTCAGAATCCTTCTCCCGGTTTTATTCACTCTCCCAATGTTGATATACAGGTGCCAATTTTGTTCTGCATAACCGCACTTTGTTTTTATAGAAACTTGCTTGGCTACATAGAATCTAGCCTCTTTCCTTGGAACTGAGCTTAGCTGTGCCAAACCTTTGGTGAGTTTATAGAGATCTGAATTCATGGAACTCTGCTCTATTACTAAGAACCCTGCTGTGTATGTACTTTCTGCCTGGACCATCAGAGGCAACTCAGCAGCATTAGACAGCACTGTTTATCAGAAGTCTTTTCTGATCACAGTGTAACAGCATCATCTATGTATAGACCACATAGAGAGGAATCCAGTGTCACCCAGTGGGGAGTGTAGAGCCTTGAGGTTTGTAGACCCCCAGAAACTTCGAGGCTTACACTGAGCTCACCTTTGTTTTTCTTTTAGGATTCTTACTTTCTTTACAAAACCCAGGGGGGGCTGGAGAGATGGCTCAGCGGTTAAGAGCACCGTCTGCTCTTCCAGAGGACCCGGGTTCAATTCCCAGCACCCACATGGCAGCTAACAACCGTCTGTAGTTCCAGTTCCAGGCAAACACCAAGGCAAATAAATAAATAAAAAATAAAGTTTAAAAAAAAACCCAGTATCTTGGCTGTGTCTTCTCTGAGGAGCTGGTACCTGTCCACACCTTAGTAGAATGCAATGAGGACAAGCAGCTGATGGATCCTTCTAAGATCATTCTCCTCTTTGGTGCGAATGAGAGGATTTTAACCCCTCCCTGAAGCCCTGTTAAATCAATACCAGACCTGCCCCCACGCACGTTGTTCCCCAGGAGCAGTCTGAGAAAACTCAAATCCCAGCTTCAGAGCATGCCAGAAGCCTCGATCAAGCCCTCCAGGACGGGACACACATCTTACTCTTCCCCCACACTGGCCCTGGTCGCCTGGGCACCAATCTATTTGGACAGAAATAATCAGCAGAATTAATTTAGCTTTAAATAGCAGCCCTGAGAATGTTTCCACAAGATCTTCTCAAAGGAGAGCTAAGCAGAATTAATGATGGCACAGTATCAGGGAGAAATGTTATTTATTGAGACCTAATCATCCCAGAGAGAGGCGACTTATCCCATAGAATAGCATGGAAATCATCCAGCAGAACCCTAACACACAACCCAGCCATCCTTGGTCAGCTAGGGAGTCTGGGCAGGGTCCTGGGACCCATGGTGCAAAGCTGTAGGATTCTGCTTTTTGCAGAACACACAGGGACTAAGAGTGAATCCCCAGAAGGGGAACACACACACATACACACACACACACACACACACACACACACACACACACACACACACACACACCTCTTCCCCATAAGATAAATGCATAATGGCTCCTTTGCCGAGTGCCTCTGTACTTTTGGTAAAAGGTATTAACAAGACAGAAGCCAGAAACTGAAGCAAGATTACAAGTTCAAGGCTTGCCTAGGCTATAGAGTAAGTTAATGGTAACCTGGGCAACAAGACCCTGTCTTCTTACAATGGCCAGTGGATGACTCAGTGGGTAAGGGTGCTCACTGCCAAGCCTGATGGCCTGAGTTTGATCCTTAAGGCCCATGAGGCAGAATTAGAACAGACTATACTGATCACCACAATGAGGCATATATGTGTGTGTGCAAGGGCACACGCACGCGCCCACACACAATAAGTAAATAAATAATTGCATAACTTTTCTTAAGCTATGCCTCCAAAGTATTAGGGATGTTACACAGTGGTAGAACATTTACCCTGCTTGAGCAAGAAAGCTGGAGGGGCAGATTGGTAACGATAGAGTGGAAAGACACTGAGTTTGTTCACCAAGGGTACAGAGACAGGTGAAGGTCAGAAAACCCCCTAGGGAGAAGATGGAGTTTCAGAAAGAGTGAGGGGCCACTTACTGTACCGTCTGAAAGAACTCCTCGCTACTAGAAGGGGCCAGGTGATCACTTCCTCCAGCAAACCTTTCTGAGCAGACCCTTTAGTGTTAGAGAATTTTTCCAAGGTCAATGAGGCCTCCAGTCATAGTACACAGCCAAAGGTGAAGGCTGGTTAATGGTTCCTGACTTCTAAGGAAGGCTACCTTCCCTCTGGGGTCACAGATGATCAAATATGGCTCACCCACACTGAAACATCATGACCAACATGTACACAATTTGCATCTCACATAGGCTCTCCGATCCAGCCTGAGTGCAGCAGGAGCACTCCAGCTCAGGTCTCTGGACTCAGATCTAGCCCCTGATCACTCAAAGAGCCCCCAGAAATGACGTGTAACACACTGGGGGGTCCTCTGATGACTTCAACATCTCAAGAGGTTTGACAGGCCCCTACTCAAGGATTTCCACTGGAGGATGTTGCAATTCAATCTCCTGGCAGAAGAAAGCCTTCTGTGATAAACTTCATCAGCCTTAAAAACAGCCAAGAAGGCTTGCTAACTATTAAATGTCCCATTCCTGTGAAGATTTCTGAACTAAAAATTTGAACAAAAATTAAGGCCCCCCTTTCATTCAGCTAGACTGACTTCAAGTAACTCTCCTGAGTTGCCTTCCCTTACCTCTCTTCACATCTGGGCTCTTCTTCCTGCTCTTACCTGCTGCTCCACTGGTTATAAATAGTTCACATCCCTCCCCACATAGGCAGGTGCTCATGGTTTAGTACTGAACCCCAGCTTCGTGGGTAAGCCCCTGTAGACTCAGCCAATCAAGGCTGCCCACACCCCTAACCACAGGGATTGGCTTAGGGAGAGGTGGTAGATCTAATCTAAGCCAGTTAGAGTCCAATACTGGATGTCTGCAGGACATGCGCGCTGAAATGTATCTGCTAAAGATCTGTTCAAACAGCTCCACCAGGATGGCAGAGCCTGCTGGAGAAAGGCGATGGCCTGGGTGGAGAGGAGAGTGTTATCACCATTGACTTCTGTTAACACAGACAGGAAGCCCTGGGAGTCTGCCTAAGGATGAAGTCTTTTCTACTTTCTTTTCTCATCTTTTAATTTTTACTTTATATGTATAAGTATTTTGATTTATGTGTCCATGTACCACATGTGTGTCCTTAAAAGCCAGAAAGGAACATTGGATAGCCTAGAACTGAAGTTCCAGATGACTGTGAGCCATTATGTGGGTGTTGGGAATTGAACCTGGGTTCTCTAGAGGAGCAAGCAAGTGCTCTTAAGCACTAAGCTATCTCTCTAGACCCTACTTTAGTTTTAAAATATGAATTTTTATTTATAATTTTATACTGTGCAGCAACTTTATCCAATATTAAAACCTTTTGTTTTGGAGGGAAGCTCTTTAAGTCACAATATGTTCTGGGGGTGGGATATGAGGAAACAGTAGGATGCTCTCTCTTTCTCTTTCTGTGTGTGTTTGTGACCACACTCGCGCATGTGCATGTGTGTGTGTGTATGTGTGTGTGTGTGTGTAACACTCCATACTGTTGGGAAGCTTCTTAAAACAGAAAGTAAACAAAATAGTTTCAGGAAGTCCCTGAAACTAACCAGATACACAAGGCTCCTCCCTCCAAGCATGTGTATTAGCGATAAGGATCACCCAGAGACTCTCAGACAAGCTGAGCTGATTGAAAGAAGCAGAGACCAACATAGCTACCAGGAAGAGGCTCACACCAGCTGAGTCACCTGGAAAGGACACTCCAACCTGTTGAACTGCTCCCAGGCTGTTCAGTGTGCTCCAGGTTCCCAGTTTTTAAGAGCTGTCACCCATGCTGGAGTGGGATCTTAGTGATACAGTTGTCTTTGAGTCATTTTTGCTCCTTTAAGTAACCCCTTCCCATATTACTATAAGAACCCCAACAAAACTCATTGGCTCACCATGCTGAACTTTAGTGGTGTCCCTACTGTGATTGTCATCCATAGACATGAGCAGAAATTTGGTCATCACTCCTAGGAATAGTCTCACTCAACAACATGTGTGTATGTGTGTCTGCATGTATATACACCGTGTGTGTGTGTGTGTGTGTGTGTGTGTGTGTGTGTGTGTGTGTCCACAGAGATCAGAATACAATATAGGGTCCCTTGGAGCTGGAGTAAACCACCTGTTGTGGGTGCTAGGAAACTAACTCAGGTCCTCTGGAAGAGCAGAGCATCTATCTGCTGAGCATCACTCCAACCCCACTGTTCTACTTTGGAATTCATAATTATAATCTTTACCCTGTGAATAAGTGGTTCTGAGCCCAGGTCTTGCCCTTTCTGCCCGCCATACTGAACAGCAGTCAGCAGTGAGTGTTTCCAGGTCACTGAGAAGGCCAATGCAGCAGGTCATTTTATAAAGCTCTGTGTAGGAATTAGGATTGTTTCTGCTGAGCAGATGGGGAAACTAAGCCTCAGAAAAGGGATAGGCTGAGCTGGCAAGTAGTGAAGGCAAGAAGACTCCAGCTCTCCTGTTGGCAGCAGAGCCTGGCCTCATGGCTACTGTGTGAATGGAGGTCCTTGCTGCTCTGGGTCGGGGAAGGGGAGGGTTTAGAACCTTCAGCCTGTGCCTGTTCTTAGAAACTCATTTCTGGACAAGTCCTTAGCCCCTACAGGTCCTCAGTTTACTCCACAAAGCCTAGTCATCAGTCACTATGCCAAGTAGTCCACTCTCTCTCTGGCTGGAGATGTGACAAATGGCTCCTATTATCCCCTCTGAGCTTGGGTTTAATGCGATGTTTTATTAATGGTGACTATTACAGCAATGCAGAGAGCCCACTGCGAGCGGCCTCCTGCCCCTCCTCCTCCAAATGCTCTCCGTATGTAGAAATGAGAGGCCAAGAGAGGCAAGATACCACCCTAACCCCAGTTCCACCTCGTGGTAATCACATCACCCTTCTGTACCCTAGCCGAGGGCGGAGTGGATGCCACTCTTGCCTGCCTGGTGTGTTCCACCCATTGCTAATGCTCGGTTGCTTCCGTGACTGACAAATTAGGGGTTTGAACCAAATGTGGGAGAGGAAAGAGGTGATGGCAGCTGCCCACCCTGCAATTAAGAAGTGGGTGGGAGAAGGCGGGGCCTCCCTGAATACCTTGTTCTCGCCTTGTTTTGGCTGAATGTTTCAAGAGAGGATAGAAGTGACTGCTTGCCACAGGTGAGTTACCGACTCAGCCACCCTAGGGGATGTCCCACTGGCCCACGGCTGATTTCTCACCCACCTCCCAGACTTCCTAAAGGATGGACCAGACAAGTTAGTTCCATTTGCCTGATCAGATGGATGGTGAACTGAGGACTGGTGAGCATCTTAACAAGTAACAGTAGAAATGGAGGCAGGATTTGAATTCAAGACTTTTGACTAGCTGTGATCCTTCTTTTCCCTACGCAGAGCTTCACCAGAAGGCTATGGCTGAATCATAGTGAAGAAGGGACTTGGGTGCCTTTTTTTGACTGTGCAAGTAGATTTGAACCAGCAGGCATGGACCGAGTGTGCTGTAGAGTATGCATGTAGACGGTGGGTCTCACGTGATCCTGTGGAATCTACTTGTTAGATTTCCCGAATGGTTTCCACAGCCATGATGGGAGGAATGGAGACTGTTGACCAGGCCCTCCTCCCAACACATTCTCGGTAGATTGTCTCTGTCTTCTGACCAGGTTGCATGGGAAGTGAGACAGAGTCTAGTTGGTCAGGGAGCCCAGGGAGGGATGCCTAAACTGTCTGGGTGAGGTAGGGTGAGGGTCAGAAGAACTTCTAGAAAGAGAAGACTTCCAAGATGAGCCTGAAAGAAACCAGGAGGCAGCCAAGCAGAGGTGATGGCACTGCATTAGCCGTCCGTCCATCCCCACAACAAACACCTCTGCTGCCGTACTGGTATAGTTGAGAAGTTCTAGTCCGGGATTGATGTTCCCACTGCTGTAGTATATCATTGTTGGACACATGGCAGAGCCAAGCTGCTGACCTTGTGGCTATAGTGAACAGAGAGGGGAAAGGGACCAGCCTCCTGTGATGTCTCCCCCCAACACTACCAACATCATGGGCACACTCCCAGGGATCCGAGGCACTTTGGCTCTACCTCTTTCTGTTGGTGGTTAGTAGTTTTGTTTTTCCGAGACAGGTTTTCTCTGTGAAACAGACTGGCTATGCTTGAATTCACAGAGATCCACCTGCCTCTGCCTCCAGAGTGCTAGGGTGAAAGGCATGCACCACCACCACCATCACGCTCTGGATCCACCTCTTAAGGTTCTGTTTTGTCCGCCCATGACATCGTGCTGGAGACTAAGCCTTCACCACAATAGACACATAAAATCCAACCTTAGCAGCAGATAATTCCAGAAAAGGGAAGCGGACCATGTTGCGAGGAAAAGTAAGTGAGGCTTGAAGTATAAAAAGGGGGCACTAACTGGAAAGCCCATACAAAGCTAAAGGTTTGTATCAATTGTCAGCTTGCCAGCATCTAGGATCCTGCAGAGACCTCCTCTGGGCATGTATGCAAGAGATTATCTGGGTTAGGTAAACTACAAGAAGAAGACCCACCCTAAAAGTGGATGGCACTGTGCCATGTGTTGAGGTCTTAGACCAATGGTTCTCAACCTCCCTAATGCAGTGACCCTGTAATACCGCTAGCTCCTCATATTGTGGTGACTCTCAACCATACAATTATTTTCAACACTATTTCATAACTGTAATTCTGTTACTGTTATGAATCATGATGTAAATATCTGGCATGCAGGATATCTGACATGTGACCCCTGTGGAGGTCATACCCACAGATTGAGAAGTGCTAACCTAGACCATAGACAAAGGAGGATGCTACCTGAGCACCAACATTCGTCTCTGCTTTCTGACTACAAATGCAATGTGACCACTTGTCCTAAGCTATATCCACCTGCTGTAGTGGGCTGTACCTCGACTCTGAGCCAAGTCTTTTCTTCCTTGATTGGCTTTGTCAAGTATCTTGTCCTAGCAATGAGGGGAAGCGCTAATTCACTGAAGCGAGAAGGAATTGTCCTCCCATACCAAGAACTATGACAACTTTAAGCGGGGCCATGAAGTCTGGGCTTCAGAAAGAACACACTGGAGCTGTGCAAAGGAAGCAATGAATCCAGAGGACTGGTGTGGAGAGAGGCTGGGAGCTGGAAGAAGCTGTTCTCATGGTCCAGGCTAGGGAATGAGGAAGACAGAACTGGGCTGAGGCTGGGAGGAGGTAAGGATGATGGACATTCATGCTGCGTAGAGGAACATCTCATGTAACAACAGGATGAGGACGGGAGGAGGGGAAGGGACCAGAGAGGCCACCCTAGGTCTCTGGCATGGGCAGTGATGGCAGGGGCAGCTGGAGGAGAGTGCTGGGGAGGAAGATGAGATGAGGTCCATGGGGAAGGATACTTCCAGTGTGTGCATCAGGTTGTGCTGGGACTCCTGGGGCTGTCAAACTGGACCACTGTGCTGGAGATGAGAAGTGATCATCAAAGAGGAATTTTATTTTCTTCTGGACCATAAAAGCCTGAACTGCAGGGGCTGGCTCTGGAATGGGACCTCCTAGGGTCTAGACCTAAGAATTAATTTTTTTCTACGACTCTTTTTCTGCCATTCATTGGACCTCTGAGGTATTAGTTTGCCTTTTTTAAAAGTTGTTAAACATAATGGAAATTGGATTTCCTTGGGGGCTGTTATAGTTCTCTTAGGTTTTATTTTAATTTTTATGTAGGAGTTTCTTGATGGCTTGTATGTCTGTGCATGCAATGCCCACAGAGGCCAGAAGAGAGCACTAGAGTCCCCTGGAAATGGAGTTATTGATAGTTGTGAGCTGCCAGGTGGGTGCTGGGAATCAAACTGGGTCCTCTGCAGAAACAGCCAGTATTCTTCAACACTGACACATATCTCCAGTCCCTAGAGTACTATGACTTTCAGCACACCAGGTTCACGTGTCCACCACTATAGAACAGAGCATTACCCCAGAAAACTTCCTTGTGCTGACCCATGTGGGGAAATCCTCCCCAGTTCTCACACTAGAAAACCAGGAGCTTATTCTTAATCACTGTTTCTCTCTCTTACCTACAATTACCATAGAAATGCCAGTCACTGTACAGTAAGAAGCCCCGTGACCAGCTTTTGTTACTCAGTCTGATGCCTTTGAGATTCACATAAAGCATTTTGTGTGCCATCTATTTCCTATTATATGGATGTGCCCTGGGTATTCACCTTAGGACAATAGGACTCTTTAGTTTCAGGCAGTGTTAAATAAAGTTACTGTGAACATTTACCTATAGGTTTTTCTCTCAATATAATTTTTTTAAGGAGAAATTCCTAAGAATAATATGGCTGAGGGGTGTGATGTGTATATTTAATAAGAAACTGTATTTAAAAAAAAAACTATTTACATTCCTACCCACAATGATGTGGTTTAATTTCCCCATATCATTGTCAGTATTTATTTTAGCCATTCCAATAGATATACAGTAGTATTTATTATAGCCTTAGAGTTCCCTAGTAACTAATGACGTTGAGCGTTTTTTGTGTGTTGACTTACACCCATGAGTTCAGTTTAGTGAAGTACTTCCTTGAGTCTTTTGTTCATTTTTCTATTAGGTTTCTTTTTTTTTGGGTCGTGAGAGCTCTTTGTATATTGTGGATACAAGTCTTATCTCATATGCGTAGCCTGTAATCTTTTCCCCAGTCTAAAGCTTCTCTTGCATTCCCTCAGCAGCCCCACTTGTTTAGCAACAGTTTATTTTGATGACATCCTGTTTATCACATTTCACTTTGTAGATGATATCCTACATCATTTTTAAGAATTCTTCCCCTAGCCTAAATCACTATGGTTGGCCATTATACCTTTTTTTTGTCTAAAGATTTTGTATAGTATTTGGATCTATAACCCACCTTGACTGGCGTTTTGTATATGGCATGACACTTAGGGTTATTGTTGTGTACCTGGATCTACAGTGTTTCCGTGCCATTGGTGAGGGAGAACTGTCCTTTACCTGTTGAATTGTCCTTCCCCCTTTTGCCATGTCTTACACACATACTTCTGCTTCTGACTCCCTACACTGTCCATTGATCCACAATCTCTCTACATCAGTAAGGCAATGCCTTGAGTACTGTCGCTTTATAATAAGCCTTCAAATTGGGCGCCGTGAGCTCTCCAAACTTCTCCTTTTACAAAATTGTTTTGACTATATAATTCCTTTGCCTTTCTCTCTAAATACATTTTGGAAGCAGTTTGTTTAGAGTTTTAAAGAAGAAGAAAAATCCTGCTAGATTTTCACTGGAATTGTCTTAAATCGATAGGTCTGATTGGAGAAACCCGCGTCTTTATCATGCTGATTCTTCTGACATGTGTGTCTTTGTTTATGTAGGCTGCCCCTGATTGCTTTGCATTTGTGCAAATCTCCGATGGTTTCTTTCTAAAGCATTTTGTAATTTTCAGCATACAAAGCCAGTACATGTTTTACTAAATGCATATCCAATCTTTCATCATTTTGGAGCTGCTGTAAATGATGCCATTTTAAAGTCCTTTTAGTGCAGGTCTCTGAAGGGGGACACTCCCCCCATTGGACTGCCAAATTTCACCAGTTTGCCCTGGGATATTATAGAAAATTATTTGTATGATTGATAAAACACACTGTTCGGCAATTTTTTTAAGTCTTTTTAGTGGCTCTTTAGTTATTGTCGATACAGAGAAATAGCATCCACTATCCTCTACTGGGCATGTATCCTGTAACCCACACGTCTTCAACAGCACCTAGTGGTTTTCCAGGCGTCTATGAAAACAAACATTTGTTCTGTGAATAGGAACAATGTAATGTCTTACTTTTCAAAAGGCAGAACTTTAGTTACTTTCCTTGCTTTGGGGGTGGGGGAAGGGCATTATTAGAACTCCCAGGGGCAGAATGACCATCTATTCTCACCTTAGGCAGGAAACTCAGTTTCACTAATATATTATTACCACATAATGTTAGCTGTAGCATGGTTTTTGTTGTGATGGTGATTGTGGTTGTTTTAACAAGTACCCTTTATCAGGGTGAGAAAGGTCCTTCATGGCCCTGAGAGTTTTCTCACCAGCCAGGGTTAAGTGTGTCTCCAGCATTGGTTAGTAGAACCATTTGAGTTAATATAATCGACCTCTACTGTATTATGGCAGTTTACATTGTTTAATTTTCAAATATTTAACCAGCTTGGCACCCTTGTGATAAGCCCTTCTTAGTCATGGTGTGCAGTGCTTTTTATATACTGTTAGAAACAATTTGCTAATATTTTGTTAGGTAATTATGTATGTGTTCGTGGGGGAAATTGATCTTTGCCTCTCTTTCTTGGGTGTTCCCGTTAAATGAGTTTGGAAATCCTCCCCTTTTCTCCTATATTCTAGAATACAGTATGAAGAATCCTTCTAAACATGAAGAAAAATGTCTTTGGCAACCTTTGCAGAAAACTATCTTGATTGGGAGGTTCACTTTTTGAAAAAAAAAAAAAATTTAATCTACAAATTCGATCTTAATAATTGTAGGCTCCTAGTTAACTCTTAACTTGAGTATGTTTTGATTGTTTGTGTTTGTCTAAGATGTTTGGACCTTAACAGAGTGGTGCAGACTGAGCATCTTAGACTGTTAACGTTTCTCTTCAACTCTTGAAGATTCCTGGTTCAAGGTGGCACAATAGGTTGGGTGTCTGGGCAAGGGAAGGGCACCTTCTGTCACCTCTTGCATTCTCTAGAGAAGTCTATTCCTGGGTCTCTTCTTAAAAGGCTGCTGACAGATCAACGTCTATCACCTCCCAGAGGCACCACCTTCTTTCGGGGCTGTGTAAGGTGCTAGGATTTCAACTCAGAGTGTTGGGGAAGGCATGGGCATTCAGAGTATGCTGATGATTTTCGCTGAGTTGGTTCATTTCACTACATCATCAGATTCATGTGACAGAATTGTTTGTAATTTTTCCTACTTAATATCTTTAGTTATAATGTTCCTTATCTCTTGTTCTCTCTCTCTCTCTCTCTCTCTCTTCCCTTCCCTCCTCTCCCCTCCTTTCTTCTCTCTCTTTTGAGTTTGGGTTCTTTCATTGTTTTTGTTTGTTGTTTGTTTTAGTTTAGTTTGTTGTTATTGTTTTTGTTTTTCAGAAAGTCTCATGTAGCCTTGTCTTAGACTTCTGATCCTCCCCTCTCCCACATGCTGGGGTCACAGGCTTGTGCCTCCTCCACACAGGGTTTATGAGAAAGCTGGGGCCTTGTACCTTCTAAACAAGCACTCTACCAACTGAGCCACTCCAGAACCAGCCCTCTTCTGGTTTGGGTTCTTGAGTTTTACAGTTTTATTGCTAAATAAATCCACATTGAGATGCTTTTTGTTGTTGTTTTGTGATTTTTTTTTTTACCCTTTTATTGCCAAGTGGTGATAATGTATTTTGCTTTAATGTCTTGTCTTAGTTACTTCTCTATTTTCATAACAAAATACCATGACCAAGGCAAAGACAGTATTCAAAGGGTGAATCTATGACCATCATGGTAGGGAGTGGCAGCAAGTAGGCAGGCAGGCATGGGGCTGGAGCAGTAGCTGGGAGCTTACAGCTCATTCACAAGCAGGAGGCAGAGAAAAGGAGAGCTAAATGGGAATGTTGGCACCCTTGAAACCTCAAAGCCCACCCTTATGACACACCTCCTCCATCAAGACCACACCTCCTCCAACAAGACCACACCTCCTCCATCAAGACCACACCTCCTCCATCAAGACCACACCTCCTCCAACAAGACTACACCTCCTAATCTTCTCCATATAGTTCCACCAACTAGGGACCAACCATTCAAACATATGAACCTGTGGGGCTCATTCTCATTCAAACCACCACATGTCTATTCATGTACTCATTTGATGTTGATAGGAACTCTCAATATTAGCCCAATAGTTAGTATTGCAGGGTATATGTTTCTCGGTGCTTTCAGCCACCTACAGTGTTTCATTTGATGTGCCTGTCCTATAGGCAGCTTCTCTCTAGTGTCCACTCTGATGGCAGCTACACTGAAGTCACTGTCCGAACTTTGATACAATTATTGATTATTGAGTTTCATTTTATCATTTTCCTGTTTCTTTCCTCCAATCTTTTTGGGTTTTTTTTTCCCTTTTCTCCTCATTTTCTGACTTCCTCTGGGTTATGTAAACAGCATTTTTGGTTCCACTTTAATTTACCTATGGTGTTTTCACAACCTCTCCTCATGGGACTTTTTTTTTTTTTTTTTTTTTTTTGGTGATTGTTAGAGAAGACAATATGAACACTCACTCATCATAGTCCCACTTAAAGTTACTATGTTGTCACTTCCAAGTTGTGAATATTGGTGTTGTCACCATGACAGAACACATAAGGAAACAGCTGAACAAAGGCTTCAGCCCTTGGTGACCTGGATCCATTGCTTTTCCTCCCGTGGTAGAATAAACATGATGCACAAGCGTGGAACGATGCCACCGAGCTCCTAATGTAAAGGCAGAGAGGAGAGCTGCCCACTTATGGAATAGGTACATAAAAAAATGTTCTTCACGTCGTGTGTGGGGAAGAACATGGAGGAAAGCAGCTTACCTCATGACATATGGATCTCATGCTGGTTGCTTTTGGTTTAGATTGGGGTGGGGGGTTTCTACTTGATACAAGCCAAAGGTATCTGGAAAGTGGAATCTCTATTGAGAAAATGCTTTCATCAGATTTTTTTATAGGAAAGTCTATAGGGCTTTTTCTTGATCAGTGATTGATTTGGGAGTGCCAGCCCATGCTCATGGTGCTGGGTGATACAGGAAAGCAGGTTGAACAAGCAATGGGGAGCAGGGGGCAAGCCAGTAGGCAGCATTCTCTCTGGATTCTGTAACAGTTCCTGCCTTCAGGTTCTTCCCCTGAGTTCCTATCCTGACTTTCCTAATGATAAATTATAATCTGGAAGCATAGGATTAAATAAACCTTTTCCTCTCCAACTTGCTTTTGGTTACAGTGTTTTAGCATTAGAAATCCAGTCAAGGCAGGGATGGAGGGAAGCCTCACTGTACATGGGCAAAGAGTAAAATCTGCTCACCTCATGTGTCAGGGAGGTAATGGTGAGAACAAAGGAGGGACCAGGCAACCTTTCCTGCTTCCAGCACCCATTTCCTCCAATCACCTCTGGCTTTTACAACTTCCCAATAAATCATTCAGTGATGAGCCCATCGATGGGTGGGTGGGTCCCTAATAAAGTCAGATCTATTGTCATTCTCATTCTCTCTCTCTCTCTCTCTCTCTCTCTCTCTCTCTCTCTCTCTCTCTCTCTCTCTCTCTCAGCAGTGCCACTAAGTACATGAGCCTATCAGGGGACTTTTCAATATCCAAGTCACATCACAAGTGGAATGCAGAAACTTGTCCTCATCTCTTGTCGTAGGTTTTCTATAAATGATAGCTATTCACACGCTGAAAATTCAGACAGTGTTGTAAGGTTTGTTTTTAACTGTTTAACATTTTAAAGAACCCAGGAGAATATATATTTTCCCAGACACAAATACTGGCCACCCCTGTTGCTCTTTCTCTATTCAAGCTTTGCCAAGGTGCCCTCTGACCTAATTCCTCCTTCAGAGGGAACATGACAGAGTTGATCTCTGAAGTTTTCCTCATTCAAGAATATCTTTATTCCTGAGAAACATTTCCATGGAATATAGAATTGAGGTGACAATTCTTTTTTTTTTAACACTTAAAAATTTATAACTTTCTCCTAGCCTCCATAATGTCTGGTTAAAAAAAAAAAAAATCACCTGTCATCCGCATCATGGCTCCCTGTATGGGATGTGTCATTTTTTTTCTATGGTTGCTTTAGGATTTGTCTTTGTGTTTAATGCTCATGGTTTGATTGACGTGAAGATTTTTGGGGGTAAAGCTGCTCTGTGGTTCAGTATGTCTTACATATCTATGACTTCTGCTAAATTCGGGAACCTTTCTTCTACTAGCTCCTCAAATTCATTTTGTGTTGCTAGTCTTTCTTCTTGTTCTCTGAGATTTTGACGACACAAGTGTTCGGCCCTTTAATATTGCTTCATGGGTCCCAAAGCTCTGGTTATTTCTCTTAAAGCATTTCTCTCTGTAGTGTTCACTCCGGGTATATCATAATGATAACTCTTCAAGTTCATGGTCTTCTTTGCGACTTAATTGCTGTTATTGAGGCTATGTGATGAGATATTTTTGTTTCGTTTATCTTTTTCAGTTCTCAGATTTCTAATTGGTTCATCTTTCAGTTTTCTATTTCTGTGATGAGCCTTTCTGTCATTTAATGCATTTCAAGAGTGTTTATCTTTTAAATTTTTAATTACATTTGTGTGTGTGCGCACATGCACGTGTGTGTGTCTCGTGCACACGTACATGTCATAACTTGATTGTGGGAGTCAGAGGACAGCGTGTGACAGTCATTTCTCTCCTTCTATCGTGGAGTTCTTGTGACCTGAACTCGGGCCCCTCCTGCTAAACCATCTTACCAAGCCAAGATTGTTGGCCTTTGGTTTTTATTTTTTAAGGGTTTCTCCTCATAACCCTGGCTGACCTGGAACTCACTCTGTAGATCAAAGGCTGGCCTCCAACTCAGAGATCCTTCTGCCTCTCTCTTTGGGCTACTGAGATTAAAGGGCACATGCCACCACACCCATCTCTGGCCTTTGGTTCTTGAAGCAGGTTTATAAACACTTGAAATCCCTGCTAAGGGCTCCACATCTGTGGCTTGTTGTCAGTATTTTTTGTCTGTTCCCAGAAAAGCTGAGGTTTGCCTGGGCTCTTCAGATTCCAGGTAAATTTAGTTGAATCTTACCCTTTTGGCTTGGATCTTAGCTGATTTCTATGGAGGAGGTTGATGTTTTTGTCAGGGCATGAAAACAACCCAGCTGGGCTCAGGTCAAGAATTTCATCCAGCCTGTTGTAAGCTGTGGTCTCGACAATCAGTATGTTTTCAAAGTGGTTGTCATGCTGTTTACATCTGTGTGTATGCCACACACTGTCACATCTGGGAGTTTAACGAGAGCCCATCTTTCAGCTATTTTTCAAAGCCTTTGAAAGACTATGTAGGTCTGCTCACAAATAACTTCATGGAACCACAATCCCTGCGACTATAAGGGAATTTTTCCTCCCCTGGGGATCTGGCCACATGGTAGCTGCTTCACCTGTGCGACACAGGGTTACACGAGGGCCGAGCAGAAGGGGAAGAAAGAGTGTGCATCTGCACCCTGTCCCAGGCTAGACCCAGACATCCTGAGTTCTGTTTAGGTCTCGGGAGTTCATTCAGTGTAAGGGGGAAGGGCGAGTGTGATTACTCCATCACAGCTGGAGTTAGAGCCTGCTGCTTCGCTGTCCAGTCCTCCAGTGCAAATGGGGTCACAGATGCTTTCAAGTATCTCATTAGGTGGGAAAAAAATGGGCATTCTAGAATTTAGCCACTTGGAGTGTGGATGTTAAACTTCAATAAAGCCAGAAACAGTCAAGGGAAGAGAGGAGAGATTATAGAAGGTTCTGGAAAGGTACATTTATAAATCCCCACTGTTACACACTCTGTGTCAGACCCTCGTGGAACCACGTGGTGTACAAAGCCTGGTTTTGCCATCACAACATCTCTGAGACAGACAATATTGGCATAATGAGGGGACTGAAGCTAATGAGGTTAAGCCAGTTCTCCAAGATACACAGTGAATGGATGACAGAGTTAGGATGTCCCTAGTAACCAGGGACGATAGTCAGGTTATTTATCCCTGAGTGATGTCCTGGGTTCTACCTGGTTCTGCGGACAGAGCCATGAACTGGAACATAAGACATCCAGAATTGTTTATCAAACATCTTGTCTTCAGAACCCAGAGTGTTTCTTTAAGACCACCCCCATTAGACCTGCATGCTGCAAGGGTAAGAAGGCCCTTCAGCGTCGTGTTCTTTCTGTCCCTTTAACAGCATTGGGACCCCCATTTCTTTCCTTTTTATGTTGAATGCTATGTTTGTCTGCCTGTCCAGTTAGGAGGACACTTTTTTTTCCATTTTGGTTCACCTGGTGCCTCCAAATAAGGGCTGCCCCCCCCCTACAAGAGGCTGAACCAAGGCTCAGTTCCCAAATGTCATCTCTCATCCACAGACATCATGGGCATGTAGCTGTGGCCTAAAAACAACATTGAAGAGCCCCACTAAGCACAAGACGTAAAGGTTCAACACAGTTTTCCACCCCATCTTATCCTCTCTGACTGTTGCTTGTCTCCCTCTCCCCCATCACTTCTCTGTCTATCTCTCTACAGCCTCCAGTGATGAGGAGACAGACAGTTCAGACCTGTGAAATCTGTTAAGGAGAATGCAACTCTCATCAAGTTCCCAGGCACTGCCTCTACTTTTGCTCCATCCCCACCACAGGAGGCTACGCCTCTGATGTGGTATTCTTGGGGCAATCTACCCCCGTACCTGCCTGCCTCAGGAAGTAGCTACTCTTCTGGTGCCAGGCATCTTACAACCCTCACAGCCTCTACCATTGTCAATCAGTATGCCCACAGAAGCCTTCCCAGTCAGTTTGGGCCCAAATGCCTCTGTCCAGCTCTCACAGCTGAACTCTCCTTTATCTAGAAGGTGGCTAATGAGTCAGGTCCAAATTCACCTTACTTTGAACAGGTTCTTACTCAATGGGCAATGCAATGATAGACTTACTTTGGTTAGTATAGTCTTCTCAAAGCTGGACTGGAGCTGGCTGCCTTTCGTAATTGGAAATTGGCCTATGATGATCAGACAAAATCCAAGGCCCAGACAAATATCTTTCTTTTTTTTTTTTTTTAAAAAAAAAAAAAAAAAAAAAAAAAAAAAAAAAAAAAAACTTTATTTTATTTATTTATTTGAACTGGAACTACAGACAGTTGTTAGCTGCCATGTGGGTGCTGGGAATCGAACCCGGGTCCTCTGGAAGAGCAGACGGTGCTCTTAACCGCTGAGCCATCTCTCCAGCCCCCGAATATCTTTCTTAAGGTCCCAGTGGCCTATGATATGCTCACAAGGCTCAGGGAATATGTCCATCCTACAAACCAGGCACAAATTGACCCTCAAACCTACTACCAACAGGTTTCTGACTTGGCCTTCAAGGCTCTTAAAGCATGCGCTCCTCAAGACCCCTCAGCTTATTTCCACAACCTTGTTCAGTGCCCAGAAGAGCTCTTAATTAATTTTCTTGCCCATGGTAATGAAATGGAAGACCCAGAGTAGATGTGGGCCCTACCAGAGAAATGTTGATCAAACAATTGGTTTGGGAAGGGCTTAATGCTCACACCTGCAATGCAGTTGCCGGGGTCCCTAATGAGGACATTCACAAATTGAAGCTGGCTACCAGAGATCTCGACCCCAGCACCGGTCTCATTGCTGCTTTTACCACTTCCTTGAATGTTCTTCTTACAGACAGACAGCATGCTAGTGATACCCACAAGGGCCCCCAGATAGATAGAACTTGTTGGAGATGTGGCAGACCAAGAAATCTGTGGCATGACCTGACCCCAGGAAAAACCTAGGACCCAATGCTCCAGATGCAATAAGAGATTTCATTGGGCAAAGGATTGCAGATCACTGCCTTCAGAAACACCAGCCCCTTTAAACTCCAGGCAAGGTACTCCTCAGCCCTGCCAGTAAGGGGAGGCTCTGGTAATCCAAAATCCTATTGGACAATGCCAACTTTTCCATACTCCTCAATGCTGACCATCTATCTTGATGAACAGCCTCTCAAAGGCTTGGTGAACACAGGTGTGGACACCACTATTTTAATCAAGACTGAGGCACTTTGCTTCCCTCATTGGAAGTTTAACCCCAGCCACCCTCGCTCAGTGGTGTGGGAAGTCAACAAGATTCTAAGATGACCATCCATCCAGTCCACTGGAAGGAACTTGGTGGCAATTGGTATCATTTTCATTGTACCTAGGAGCCCATGGGGCAGAGATATTTTTGAGGATATGAGTGTTGTTCTAACTACAGATGACAAGGACCTTTTGGATGACATCAAGAGCCATGAAAGGGTAGGCCTTGCCGTCTGCATCTCTACACAAGATCTGCACCCTCAATTCTAAGGACCACTGTTTCCATGAGATCACCCACCATCAAGCTTCCTAGCTACATTGATGTGGCTTTCAGATGAGGAAGTATAGGTGGACCAGTGGCCTATAACTGAATCCAGGCTGTCAATCCTAAAGGAACTGGTTACAGAACAGCTAAAGATGGGGCACATAGAACTGTCCACAAGTAAACTAATACCCCATACTTGTCATCTCCAAGAGACCAGGACACTATCACCTCCTTCAGGATCTGCATGCAGTTAATGACCAAATAGAAAGAATGGAGTCCACACAGCCAGGCCTCCCTGACCCTAACCCTAACCCTTCATCTTATTATATATTAGTTTTAGAAATTAAGGATTGCTTTTCAGTTTTCAAATTCCTCTGACATCACAGAATCAAGATCATTTTGCCTTTACTGTATGGGAACCAAATATGCATAAACCTGCCCGGAGGTATCAGTAGACTGTTTTGTCCCGGAGAATGAAGAACAGTCTCATGACATGCCAACTGTATGTCTCACAGGCTTTAATTAATGTCCCAAAGGACATCCTCCAGGTCCATTATATAGACTATCTCTTCCTTGCACATCCAGACACAACCTACTTAAAGGGTATTACAAGAGAGGTGTTCAACAATCCTGCACCATTACATTTGATTGTCACACAAGACAAAGTCCAAGTAGCACCCCTTTTGTCCTTTGGGGCTTCTCCATTGCTAGACAGATTTGCCGTCTCTCCTTTAAGTTGGAAGTGAGAGACTCATTTGCTCTCAGAATTATGTGGCACTGTTAACTAGCTTAAACCTTTCTTACCCATCCCTGACCAAGAGATGAGACACCTCTTTCTATTGTTGGAGGGCATTATCTGTTCTTCCACTAAGGTTAGGATTACCCAAGAAGCTGAAGATTTGCTACAAAAGATTTTGGCCATTCTGGCCACCTTCAGTCTGCAATGCCACGACCCCCAAAGGCCCTTATTGGCAATGGTCTTCTAGACACCCAGGGGATTTGGGGGAGAATTATGTCAATCTGGGCCTCTTCTATGAATACACCAAGCACATTCTGACCTGTACAAGGTCACCTATAAGTTTGACCTGTCCTTCCAGCTCAGCCTTAAATCATGAATGCTGGCAAAAAGAACATATGGACAAGAACCAGATGAGTTTGTCTTCCCCTTTTCTTTAAAGAATACCCAGCCCCTCTGGGCAGATTCTATCTTGTTCCAGGAAACGGTTAGAGGATTCACAAGAACTATTGACAATCATTTGCCAAAAACCAAGATCTCAACAGAACTCCCCACACTTCCAATAAAGATACAGCCCCATGCGGTCCCCTCTGTCTGTCACTCTCATCCCTCACACTACCCTGGCTTTTCAGATTCCAATAAAAACAGATATGGTGTTCTTATCCAGTGTCCTGGCTCCAAAGACATTACATATGTTATCCCTAACCCTGCTTCTGTTCAACTGAGTAAGCTATTGGTCCTCCTCAGGGTTCTACTGGAGTGCCAGACTGAGCCTGTTAAATTTTTTTTTGGTCAGTATACTGTACAGGCAGTTTATGCATTGTCCTTCTCTTGAGTCAAAGACCCACTGACACCCATTGCCAGCACTATGCTTATTATACACGGTGTCCTGAATCAGAAGACTGGTACCTGTCACATACTAGATCCCACTCGAAACTGCCAGGAATATTTACCCAATGAAATGGGGTTACAGATACTATCATACTAACAGCTAGTATAGAACTCCTAAAGCAAGCTAGGACCCTTCACCAGCAATTCTATCTGTCTCCTCAGAATTGCATAGACTTCTTCCAGAATTACCAGTTTTCCAATGTAAACATTTGCCCCAGGCATGTACCATCCGCTGCCCTCTTGCCCACACAGGACCACTTCAATGCTAAGGGGTCCCAGGGCTTATTGCCTAATGCCATCTGGTAGATGAATGTCATGAATTATGCTCCTTTTGGAAATCTTAGATATGTTCACATGATAGTGGATACTTCCTCATCTCTTTTGTATGCTCTTGTCTTTTCTGGGGAAAAGACAGTTAACGCTATTAAGGCCCTTAAATCTGCCATGTTGGTCACAGAGATACTTGAACTATAAAGACCGACAATGTCCCTACTTATGCCTCACAGCAGTTTAATGACTTCCTGGGATTCTGGAAAATCTCTCATACCACTCATCCCCTATAGACCTCAGGGACAAGCCATCATGAAAGAACTAATAGAAGCCTAAACACTTGGCCAAGGCCATTTTGCCAGAGGCAAAAAGGGAGCCCCATTTGGCCCTAACTGAAGTCCTTTTTCATATGAATTTTCTCAACTTTGATAAGGCAGGACTCAGTCCAGCATAAGAACATTGGACATCCCTGCCCCAGGACACACCTTTACCCTAGTAAGATGGAAAGACCCTATCTCCCTCCAATGGCAGCCACTGTCCCCTGCCGACCCATGGAAGAGGGTATGCTTCTGTTTTCCCTCAGGTGCCACTACACCAATATGAGTCCCAGCAAGAGATGTGAACCCAGTCACGAATCAGCAAGCTTCCACCAAAGAAAAATTGGCTCTGGATGGGTAATATACATACTCACCACCATTGCCACTTTTATTCCCTCAAAAGTAGAGGATCTATGGGCTCTGGTTCTTTTTCCTCTTATTCTGTTGTCAGTGGCAATTAACTCACCTGTGATATTTACCACTAATTCTTCCCTAGGCCTGCCCTTTATGGACCTGTACTGACCATCAAAAAATTGGAGGGCACCTGGTTTTTGGAGGAAGCCCTTTGCTTTATACCCCACCCTGTTTCTTTTATCCAATACCTCCATTTTAGACTCCACCCTCAATTGGTCACAATAACAAATTATCTTTTGGCTATTTGATCCCTCCTGGATGCTCACATATGTTTTGACTGGTGGGGTAGTGCTTTTAGTACTTCTCCTTTTTAAGTGTCTCCTGAAGCACATCCAACAGCAGCAGGCAGCAACTAATGCAACTTTTCAAGTTTTAATGGCTCATAACCCTCCACAAGAGGTCATGCATGCCTGGTTCTCTGCAAGGTTTTCAAAAGGCTACTGCCTAATCTTCTCCACCCAGGAAGCTATCCAGAAAAATGGGTGTTCTTCAAGGGCTAGTAGTCAATTACCAATAAAAACTTGTTAGGCAAACCAACCTAAGACAGGCACAGTCCAGTTGCTGAGCCCTTCTTAGGCAGGGTCAACAAGGTCAGGGCAAAGAACTCCAACTCCTGCTGAGGACTCACGTAATAAAATAAAAAGGGTAGATATGTAGTAGGACAGGCCCACGGGGTTGAGGAAATAGGCTCAAACCATTTGCCAAGGCATGCACATGATGTACTTCTTTATGAGCCAAACTGGAGTCTGCCTAAGGGCCTAGCAAGAGGTGCTGTCACAGGTCCTGATCACGCCCAGCCAAGGAGGGAGACTGTGAGACATCACAGAATCAGGACACAGCCTGGGTGCTGGGAGGAGGGTATATAAGGCTCTCTCTCCCCATCGCTGAATAAAGGAGTTAACTGTTTGCTTTTCACCTGACTCCCAGGGTCTGTCATTGGCCCCGTGTCTTCCCACCCCCACCCCCAAGGAAACTGTTAGGACTCAGCAATACACAACCACAAGGAACATAGAAAGAAAATGGTTCATTTGGCTTATACATTTCAAGTTACAGTCCATCACTGGAGGAAGTCAGGGCAGGGACCTTGAGAAGGAACCTAGAGGCAGAAACTGAAGCAGAGGCCATGAGAAACACTGCTACCGGCTTGCTCCCTATGGCTCTCTCAACTTGCTTTTTTGTAAAGACAATCCAGGACCTCTTGTCCATACAAACACCACCCACAGTGCTCTGGGGCTTCACGTCAATCACAGGCTTCCCTACAGTCCAGATTAATGGAGGTGTTTTCAGTTGAGGGTTCCTCTGCATATGACTCTAGCTTGCATCAAACTAACAAAACACTAACCATTAAAGCCGGGGCTGTGTTCCAGGCTTACTGATTACATGCAGTCTCCAGAAACACAGGGCAAGGCTTCAGCTCACAGGCAGGGACCTTGCCTCAGTGCATTAAGGCTAGAATTTCAAAACACCGTAAACCAAGTGCCATTCAGACAACAGATGTTTGTTTCCCACCAAATCAGAGGAGGTCCAAGCTCAAGGCCTCGGTCGACTTAGGAACCTTTAAGATCCCTTTCTTGTCCTTACTTGGTGAAAGGGACCATAGAGCACTCAGGGCCTCTCTGGTGAGGGCACTGATCCCATTCCCTATCCCAGCACAGCCTGGAGACTTGCTCACCAAGAGACACAAATGGGCTGCAGTGGAATGAGTTCTATTCTCTTGTTTGAACCCAACGAAGTTCATCTTTCAAGCAGAGACTTTCTTGGCCTCATCTAGTAACCCCACAGATGCCTTACACATGCTAGGGGCGGGGGAAGTGCAGCTGTTTCTCTGGGGAATCAGGGTTCATGCTCTGCATAGTGGTTCTCTGCCTATAGGTCAATTGACTCCTCTAGGGACCCATATCAGATACCCTGCATAGTGAATATTTACATTATAATTCACAACAATAGCAAAAGTACAGCTATAAAGTAGCAACATAAAATAATTTCATGGGGGAGACTGGTCAGCATACCATGAGGAAGTGCACTAAAGTGTTACAGCGTTAGGGAGGCTGAGAACCAGCTGCGACAGAATGAAGTGTGGGTTACAGTGCCGCCTCCGCTTTCCTTCCCAGCTTTGTGCAGTACAGACACAGCAGCCCAGCAGTTCAGGGCAGCCTTGCTCTAGGGGCCACTGATGGCCTCTGCTTTGCTGGACACACCCTCTCCAGCCTCCACCAAATTTTTATACAGACGGAGAGCTTTGCTCCCTGAGCGAAGCCTTGTTAGCCAACAAGGAGAGCGCACATCTCTCAGGGCTGCCTGATGTCTTTACCTTCCTCTGCCTGGGATCTTCTCAAGAGAAACCCTCCTCTCCTTCCTCCTTGTCCTGTAAAGGCTGGGAAGAGAACATGTCTCTCGCCTGTTCTCGCTCTCTCTCCTCTCTCTGCAGTTGGAATTGATGGATTCTCGAATCCTCGGGCAGAGGCACCAACCCCTCCTTGACAGCAAACTAGTTTTAGATAAATGAGTATTGGTTTTGCTCTGTTTGGTTTTCATTTCTAGCTGTCCTCTGATTTTTTTTCCTGCAAAATCGGTTAAGCGATGATGGCCTGGACCTCCTAGTGCCGGTGTGACTGGGCAGCCCCTAGAGTCTGTGTCCTTCATGGATCCTCCTTTCTGTCTGTCTCCCCCCACTGCACCTCAATACCTCCTCTATTTTTGTGACCCAGGTAGGGAGGAAGGAAACTCATAAATACAGAGCATCTATTCATGCCAGGCTCTGTGTGGGCGACACGTGCCAATTGTCTCATTCTGTCTTCAACAAAGCATAACCAGCCAGTGTGGTAGGTAGGCACTGTTCCTTTTATCTTCCAGATGAACAACAGGGGGCCGCTCAGGGAGGTTACAATAGCTGCTCAAGGGTGCACAGCCCAAACCTGCCTGGTTTAGTACGAAGCCCACAGCTTCTCCCGAAATCAGAAAGGTGTGTGCTTTATGACTGGTCCTCCACAAGTCCTTCCTAGCATCCAGGCTACCCCACTGTGATGAGCGGTGAGAGCGAGGAAGAAGGATGGAGCAGGCTTAGGGAGCCAACCAAGCTGAGGTTCCATGCATGGGTGGTGCAGCCAACTGCTAGGCAGCTGTAGTTTAAAGTCCCCATTTCTTTCTAAAAAAAGCAGTAGGTGAATCTGGCTCACCCAGCTCTTGCATGGGTGCTGAGGCTGTTTTCTCCTCTGCAGCTGCTTTTAACAGGACCATTGCAGAAGCCCACTCCCAGCAGACCTCAAACTCACATCAGAGGTCCGGTGGCCTGGGGAAACCTCTGGTGATGTTTGATGACAGAGCATGCTCACAAACTCCTGTATATGAGGTTCCCTGGACTGGCCAAGTGTCATGGTGTCAAGGGGCTAGGCTTGCCTTACACACACACACACACACACACACACACACACACACACACACCACAGGTTGTTAGCAGGGAGGGAAAGCAACTCTAAGGAAAGGTCCAAGGTTGGATGTGGGCAGGCTCCAAGAGCATCCATTTCCCCTTCCTAGGGCTGCAGATCAGGCTGGGGGAGCCCACTACAACAGTTACGGCTGACACAGAAAGAGGAGCCAGCAGCCGGTGGGGCTCGTAAACGGTCCGTTACATTTATAGCCGTGTTCTTATTAAGCACCAGGAGAGGAGAAATGAATCACACCCCTCCTCCTGCCCACAGCCTGGGGAGATGGAGGCCACCAGCCACTGGCCTTAAATCTCAGCAAACTTAGAAGTCACAAGTGTTTGGGGCCAACACTGTATCACCACAGACAGCACAGAGCCACACATTCTTCTCAGGCTAAGTTGGCCTCATGCCCTTAAGGGGACTAAGCCAAGAGCAGAGTGTGTGTGTTTGTGGGGGTGGGGTGTCTATCTTCCTGAAAAGTCCTAGAAGTAGAGTCCTCAGTTCAGATCTTCACTGAATGCTGTGTGATCTTGGGAAGGAAAGATGACCTCTCTGGACCTATAGATTTCACAACTCAATTAAATGAATAGCATCTAGAAGTGATGCCCTACCCCCTCTTAGCCCTCCCATCTTTCAGGAAGGCAAGGCATACCTGATGGGAGGGGGTACCCTGGCTAAAGATCTCCAGCAACTGCTGCCCTGAGGGCTCAGTGATCTGGTAGACTCAGGGACGTAGCCTCCAAGTTGAAGCCAGAGACCCTGCTGGCAGCCATGGCCTTCCAACATCTTTACCAGCCCAGGATCAAGATCACACAGCCGTCCACGTTCTTGTTGCAGTGTGGTCTCTTGGCAAACACCCCACCCCTGCAAGTTTCTCTCTAGGAATAGCAGAAGGAAGGACTGGGTCTGTAGCCCTAAGAGGCTGCCTGCATACCTCCTGGGCTCCCTCGAATGCTTTGTATGTGTAATTAGTTTCTATGAGATTTATTAGAGTTTTTAAACCTTTTTATTGTGAAATATAACACAAATACCAAAAATTGAATAACCCATAAATGGGGAGTTTAATGAGTTGTATAAAGTGAACGCCCTGGGAATTCCCCAGGTCCCAGGAAGCAGAATAATGTTGCCTGCCTTTCAAAGATACCTGCTTGTCCCATTTCGATACTAAATACCCCCTCCACCCAGGGAGACTCTGTCCCTACCTTCTCTGCTGGCCTCTTTTGTGTCCTGTCCTGAGGAACTAAGCAGAAAGAGAAACATAATCTCCTCTATGGTCTTGGTTTCCCCATGTGCAGAGACTGTCCAGCGCATCCTATAACAACAGGAAGAAAACCCTCTAGGATGGAGGTGTGTATGGGTGCTGTGTGAGCAGAGCCTGGCACAGCCTTAGAGGAAGCTCTGATGATGGTCTTCCTAATGCCCCTTCCATGCCATGGCACTTGGCATAGCTAGTGACTAGGCTAGAAGAGGGGTCCTGTCCCCAGATGAACAAGAGAGACTTTGGATTCCTCTGGTCTTGACCTGCCCTTACCGTTGTCAGACTTGGTATGCTTCCCCGAAGCCATGTGGGTTTCTTCCCTCCTAGAGTCTCATATGGAGTTCTGAGAGGTCTGTGAGACGTGGGTGGAACCAAAGCCATTTGTGTCAATCTAGGACCAGCTAAGTCATACCCAGGGCCCCAAACCTATGCCTTGGGAAGTGCACCCTGAGCAGGGGCTTGTCCAAATCCATGACATTTTTCTCACTAGGTTCCATCACAGAACTCAAGGAGAGATTCAGCCTGCTCCCTTCTCAAATCTCACCCCTCCTGCTCTGTCTGGAAGGGCCGAGATGCTAATGAGGGGTGGGCAGATAGGATAAATAAAGGGAAAAGGGAGCCCGTGGTATGACTACAAGATGGGGCAGAATGAATGGGAGGCAGGTGGAGGGAAGGAATGCCTGCTCAGAGGAGGTGGACTTGGGTGTGGTTCAGGTCTCAGCAGGGACTGCACTTCCGGCTCTGTTCCCCAGCCCTCCTCTCTTACTCCTTCCTGCCTCCCTTCCTCTATCTTCCTTTTCCATCAGCCCCACATCCCAGATGGAAATATGCTGCCTAAAGTCCTAAACCCCTTTGCTCAGGTCAGTGACTGCAGCCTGATTGGATCAGGGGCTCAGAAAAGCCTGGAGCCCAGGCTGACACTGTCCAACATGGCCTGGCACCGAGATGGAGCCAGGCTACCTGATCATTCCACTCCCTCCCTGCCCTGGACTGAGCATGGATGAGAGGAGACCAGGCAGGGGCTCTGCATCCTCCATCTCTGCAAACTACTGAAACACAGCAGCCTCCTGCAGCCCTGGCTCCCGCTGTCCAGCCTAAGTTAAGGCCACAGCTTCCCAGCAGCAAACCATGATTGCTCATGGTATCTTTCCTGCTGAATGATTTTAGCTGAATAATTTTGCATGATTTCTGCCCAGCATGAAAGAGAGCTGAGCTGAGGATAAGGGGCCCAAGCTGAGGGGAAGGAATGGAGCTGGAATGGAAGGCGCTTCCTTCACAGGGCTGTGGCTGCCTCTGGGAATACTCTCAGCTGCTAAAGCTAGTCCTCAGTCATTGAAAAGGCATCTGTGCTCTGAGAAGGTCTCCCCTCCATATTGCCAAGCAAGGCTAAGGCCTCCTGGTGGCTCCCAAACTTCGTGGTTATGGTCCTGTGCTGCTGCCCGTATGAGGGTTGAAGGATCCTATCCCACTGGGTCCGTACTGCTTCACTCCCCGGCTCCACACACTCAAGCAGCAGTCACTGAACCTGTGTGCAGCCAGCAAACCTCAAGATGGTCAGCCTCAGACCCTCAAGTCAAGGCCCAACTGAGATAGACAGACTCACGATCCCACCACACTTAGTGAGCCTTGATCCAGGACCATGGAGTACTGCTTCTGACCTGGAGGAGCTCCCCCAGAAGAAACATAGCCAAAGGGAATACCCCACTTTTACTGGAGGACAGGAGTTTGGGGTGCCCACCAGCTAGAAGATTTGTAAGGAACTTAGAATTACAAATCCAAGTTACCAGGATATTTTCAGGGTTTCCAAATACCCTCTGCTTTACAGATGAGTGGCACAATCCCATGGCTTGGCCAAGGTCCCAGAGCAGCAACAATAGTCTCAGAGGTCACCATGGCCCCATGCTGACCTAGGTCTGGCCTTCCAAGGAGCCATCCCAGCCTACTCCAGACCCAGACCCAGCTAGCTTAGGCCAGGTCAAGTTCCAAGGTCAAGTTCAAAGGCTGGGCCAGCAGGGGAGGTGGTCTCTCTGGCAGCCCCTTCCTCGCTGCTATTCCTGGCATCATTCCCCTCCCTTCCCTCCCCATGGAAACCCAGTGATGGCGAGAGCTGGAATTTGGACGTTTTCCCAGCATTTGGGCTGTTAATTAAAACTAATAAATCTGCCACTTGGAGTCAGGTTGAAGGGAAGGAAGAGAGAAGGGGAGGAGAAGGGAACTCAGGCATGGGGTCTCCCCTACCCCTGGGAAACTTTCCCTTTCAACCTACATCCTGAATCATTTTCTCTCTCAGGCACTCATTCATGCTACACTTGATTTGGCAGCTGCCTGCTGCTGACCCCTGCTTGGACTAGCTCTGAATTATTCTAAGGAGTAGGAACATCGCTCCTGAGACAAGGTCTAACTGGCCACTCCCTGCTGATGCACCAGACTGAACAAGAGTTCACAAGAACATCAGGACAGATCTGGTCCAAAACCCAATGCTCTGCTTTGTGACCTCTAGGGAGCTTGCCTCTCAGACATCTTCCTAGCTTGGAGAGGCAGATTTTAATTCTTACACTGAAAGGGTCTTGTGCAGAGGCCATGGGAAGGAGTGTGTGAAATGGCCTGAGACAAAGAGTTAAATTATCTGTCTTCATGATTCCCTATGCTGGGCCCCTCCTTCTTCTTGCCTTATGGTGGACAGTGGTTTCTGTAAACATCACAAAGAACAATATGTTGTCATGTAAGGCACATGAATTTTATAAAACTCCCTCTTCAGGGTGTTCTTTTGTCCCACTAGTCAGTGCCCAGAGCCACCTGCCAGCTGGGTGTGGGTCACATGGCAGTCACTGATTCTATGAGTGTAGTAGCAGTTTTTTCTGTCTTGCCGGGCTTTCCCAAAGCTGACTTATGACTCAGAGGCTTAATATTATAGAAACTGCTGGATCAGAAGTTCAGTCTTATTATTAACTAGCTCTTACATTTTGTTAATCCATAATTCTTACCTATGCTTAGCCATGTGGTTTGGTACCTTTTCTCAGTGCAGCATTCTTGTCTTGCTTCCTCCGAGTCTGACTGGCATCTGCTGTTCTGCTTTTTCTCTATTTCCTTCCTTTACTAGCCAATAAGGATTTTATTAAATGTAACAAATAACAAATCTTTACAGTGTACAAAAGCATTATCCCACATAAGGATATTCATCACAGTGTGTGCAGAGAAAAATTTGTTTCATTTGGATGGATGGACCAGATGCTTCCATGCCTGGAGGCAAGTGATGTGGGATGTCTTTCTGTACACTGTGAATATGCTTTATTACCATTGGTTAATAAACTGTTTGGCCTATGGCAAGGAAGTTTAGAGGCAGATGGGAAATCCAAGCAGAGCTAAAGATGAAGGAGGGTGGAGTCAGGAAGAGAAGCTGCAGACTGCCGCCCAGAAGCAAGACGTAATGGAACACAGGTAAAGCCACAGATTAATAGAAATAGGTTGAGTTAAAAGAGCTAATTGGTAATGAGCCTGAGCCATAGGCCAAACAGTTTGTAATTAATATAAGCCTCTGAATAATTATTCTAGAAGCAGCTGCAGGATTGTGGGTGGGAGAGAATTGTCCAGACCATGGGTCAGGACAGGTCAAAAAACCTCAAGCTACAGGTGACCTTCCTCCCCTGTCCTCCAACACTGTGTCCTCTCTCCTAGGGTCACTGTCTCTTGTGCCTTTGCAGCTCGTCTTCCCTCCATCTCCTGCTACCCCGCTGCTCCACAGGAAATGAGGGTACTGATTCAGAGAAAGCACACATGCCTGGGGGAGCCTCTGAGATGAAGACACACCTGGAAGATGTTACTCAAAACCCAGTAATGGCTGTTGTGATTTCAGGCTCCACTGTCCTTGGTTCCCCAATGGCCTCGTTTGGGACAGGGATGGGGCCACTCTCAGAATTACACCTCCACTAAGCAGGGACCACAGAAGCCTGAGGATTCTCAGCCTGGTCCAGTGAGCCATGCTGTCTGAGCCTGGAAAGACCCTAGAGCTCTGATCCCAAAACTAGCTACTTCTAGAAAGACTTCCATTGGGACCATGCTGCTCCTTTCACACAACCCAGCCCATAATATTCTACCCTAAGTGTTATCGTTAAATTTAGGGGACTGAAAAAATGACTTAGTGCTTGCACAGAGTGAGGCCCTGGGTTTCATCCTCAAGACCACTGACCACTGACATTGTGTATTTTCACAGCAGCCTTCCTAAAGCTCACACAGCAGGCAGTGAATCCAGCCCCAGAAGAGGCAGGAGGGTACCCCTCCCCTCCAGAGAACTGATACAAACTAGCATGTGCCTAACATATACAAATTAGCATTTGCAGAATTTCAGTGTGGGTCAACAACAGTGGCCCCAAGGTTACTTTTTTTTTTTTTTTTTTTTTTTTGGCCAGGTCCCATTAGGCACCTGGAAGGATGGCTTTGTAAGCTCTGCGGTTGCAAAGTTTAGCTCAATAGTTCCTTTTGCAGGAAGTTTCTAGAGGGTCAGTTACTGTCTGGGACCACCCAGTGTGTTAGTTTACTGTTGCAGGATATTTGATTATACTGCGAACTCCAAGATCACATTATTTACTGGAAAAACTTGCTTCTAGTTGTGATGTGGTTCAGCGCTAGCGCATGCCTTTAATCCAAGACCTTTCTGTTTGAATATCGTAAGCAGGATTAAATAAAGTCAACTATAGGTCAAGACACAGATCAAGCAAACAGTTGACAGGAAGTGAATAAAGGATTATTAGGGGGAAAGACAGAGTAAGAGGGAGTCAGGAGGATAGATAAAGACCCACGGAAAATAGAAAGGAGGAACACTGAGTCTGAGGAGAGTTTTTCTGAGAAGGTGGCTGGGGTGGATGGTCAGCTGGGCTTTCTCAGACTCTCTAAGGTAGCAGGCTTTCCATCCCGGTATCTGGCTCCAAAGTCTTTATTGGTAAAATCAAATGATTGAGACTTTGTTAAAAACAACAGTTTACCAGCACTGTGATCAAGTGGCCTGAAAGAATGGCAGGCCATAACCCCTGGAGTAGAGTAAGAAATATATGGTGGGGGTGGGGGGGGAATCTTCCTGTGCGGTGTACAGGAAGCAGACGGGAGGGAAGAAGCCAAGGAACTCCTCCAGTGACTACTTCTTCCTGTTGGGTCCCATGTCCTAAAGTTTCCAGAACCTCCCAAAATGCTTTCCTCGGCTGGGGACCTCACATTCACCTCAGAAGCCTGTAGGACATTTAATATTCAAACCCTAAAACCCAGTCAGATAGTGGAAAAGCCTGGACTTGAACCCAGGAAGTTCTGAGCCAGTTCTTTTAAGGCTTCCTTACTCCAGAACCAATCTAAGGGATGACTCGATGCTGTCTGTATAGCCCTGACCTTGGTGCACGGAACACTGCTGTGTGTGAGCCCCATCCATACCTGCCTGGTGCTTTGCAGCAGGTCTTGCCATTGTGCCTGGACTCAGGCAGAGCCTTGACGGCCATATTTTTGTTGCTTAAGAAGCAGGATTGAACTTGGGCTGGTGAGGACAGATGAAAGGGCTGGGGCGCTGCACTGGAAAGGCTGGGGATCCTCATTCGGGTAAGGCCAGTGAACACACAGAAGCTGCTATGTGTAGACAAGACTCCTGGGGCCTGCTGGGCAACTTGGTCTGGTCACCGTTCTTTCTAGTCTCTGTTTCCTCCTCTGGAAATAAAGTGGGGCAAGGAATTCTGGGAAAGGAGTGGAGGCCACTTCCTGCCGCTATACCATTACTTTTCCCATGATAGCAATGGCAGTACACAAGAAACAGGTTGAGCATGAGCCATTAGGGGACCCTGCACCCACAAGCATTCCTAAGGAGATCCAGAAATCCAAGGGAGCCTGTGTCCTTGGTTTGCAACAACCTAGGACCTACCTTATCCCCCATGACAGTGACAGAGGAGCCTAGATGAGATAGATACCAGAGTGGCAGACCTCTTGGTCTCCATATCCTCACTTGTAAGTATGAGGACAAGAAACTAGCAGGACAGTGACTTGGATCCCTCCTGGCTCCCCGGTCTTAAGTGAAGTTACTTTCCCATGGACCACTTGTTCGTTGGGAGTAGGGCCAGGGCAGACAGGCTGATAAGAGCACTGGCCAGAGGGATATGTCTGGGAGCTCAGAATCCCCAGAATTACTGTCTGCTCTAGGCCCACCCGAGACAGAAAGACCATTGTCTATAGGAAGCCCCTTGATGGTTCCAGTTCTCTCTCTGAATATGTGTCTCACCTCCTGTCCCAACCTGGTCCAGCCCATGCCTATCTGTGTCTTCACTTGCATAACATACACACATACACACACACAAACACACACGCACACGCACATGTACACACGCACACGCACATGTACACACGCACACGCACATGTACACATGCACACAAGAAAGTCCCAGCCCTCTGAGCTGATGCTGTCCACCAGCTGACCTTTGACCCAGTCCAAGGAGAACTTGCCGAGTCTGGCTTTATTCTGCTGGCTGACTTCCTGCCGCTTTGACTTTACGAATTCTTCAATAGCCCGTGGACTTTCAGGCTCTGGTGAAGGACAGCTCTTTGCCAGGAAGAAGTAACTGTAAAGAATCATAAGAAATAAACACAACCACTCCCTCCTCCCAACCAGCGTTCTGACTGGATTTGAAGAAGATCCTGTGACCACAGCATCCCTTGGAGGCTGCTCATTTGAGCTTGCCATTGTGTTAAAACAATGGAGAATTTGCCAAAATTGGCTTACAAAAAAAAATGTGGTATATATTACATCTTAACATTTAACAATTTAATACTTAACACAAAAATTACAATGTAATATAATTGCTCTATTAACAAGGTAATTACAGGTTTATTTTTAATTAGTTCATAATATGCTACAGATGGTGTGGTCAGCCAATAGGATCACGTTTGATGTTGTAGGAGGAACTCAGAGCCAGGGAACTAGGCACACCTGGAGTTAATCTAAAGGCATGAAGCTGAAACAGCGGGCAGGAACTAAGGGCAGCCAATATCTCTTCCCCAGCACCCTCCACGGCAACCTAAGCATGAATCCTAAGGTTCCTGAAAACAGTGGACAGAGAGGAAAGTTCTTAATTAACAGCAAAATGTCCCCAGACCAAATAAGGGGACTGGAACTACAGCAGGCAAGGCTGCATTCTGGAGTCGGGAAGCTATTTTCAAACATACCTGTTCAAGGAGAGATCTGTGGGACCTCAGAAAAGCCCATGGGTCCCCTCCAAGTCTGGGCAGGAAACAGGGCTGGGAATAGAGCCACCTCTAGTCCAGCTCAGGGAGCTAATTTGCCTCAGGACCACCAAGCATCCTCTATGAGTTTAGCTTTCACACTGCCGCTGAGAATCAGGTTGCAGTGGTCAGGAAGGAATGGGAGACGAAAAGGGGCATCCAGCCCACCCCCACCACATTACAGCAAGAGGTGCCTGTGCCTAGAGGCTTCAGTCTTTGCAGATGGTAAACATTCAAAATAATTCTAGCCCTGGGGAGCGAGAGATGAGAAATGGGAGTAAGAACTGCCTAGAAGAAAGTCCTCTCAGGAAGCCAGACTTGGGACCCGTGGATCTAGACACCAGCTTCCAAATAAGCTCCCCAATCTTCTTCCATCTCAAAACCTGGAATGAGGCCCAGGTTTTCACAGTTGTTACAGACACCATCCCTCACCTGGGGGCAGGGAAGGAGGCAGGATGAGGCCAGGGACTGGGTTAGGAGCCCCAAAGGAGGTGACCATCCTAGAGGCAAGACCACACCCTGACTCAGCTGTTGTTCAGTGACTCAGATAAAAGTCTCTCCACCCTGGCAGAACTCCCAGGCGTACCGGATACACCTCTTTGACCACACCCTCCTTCACGTGCTTACATGAATCATGACTTTCAGAGGTCAGTGGCTTCCCACTACAATCAAAATAGAGCCAAATGGCACACGATGGTGAATCAGCAATCAGGCTCCCTGCAGAGACTCCACCTGGGGTAACAAAAGTGTGTGCAAAGTTTATTCGCATGTTCTCAGGACCTACCTGTGGAAGGAAGGAAGGAAGGAAGGAAGGAAGGAAGGAAGGAAGGAAGCAGAACCCACACTCTGTATTATAGTGTCATCATCAGTAGGTTTCTGGCCCACACTTCCCAGTCTAATCTCAAGGTTCAAACCCACAGTCCCACAGAAACACACACAATCCCACTGAATCACACACATCCTTATATTATTTTTATGCTGATTGACCTAAGACTCAGGCATATAACATGCTAACTCTGTACCCTTAAACTAACCCATGATTCTTGTGCAGCCATGCAGCTCAGTACCTTTTCTCAGAGCAGCATTTCAACTTCTTTCCACTGCATCTCTGCTCTGCTCTGTGATGTTCCCTGAGTTTTCTTAGTCTGGTATCCCCACCCACACTTCCTGTCTGCCTCTGGCCAATCAGCTTTTTATTAAACCAGTAGGAGGAACAAATATTTACAAGGCACCAACATAATTCCACTACAGTTATCACAGTCCAGCCATGTCCAATGGGATGCATAATGGTGGCCTTTCACAGTTGTCCCGAACAAGGAGATGAGCCTTAGACCCTGAAATCAACATGTCACAGAAGTAATCTACCTTCCCTAGAAGCAGGGCATGACCCCAGCTGGACCATGTAGCTCTCTTCAGCTACCTGTGGTTTCCTGAGAGGGACTTGGCTGCTGGGTGACAACTGTTGCCAGGATGACCCGCCTCACCCCACCCCCCACCCCTGTGCCTCTTTTTCACCCTCCACAACATCATCAACTATGCTCTGGTGCACTTACCTTCATTTGGCCAACCTCGAAAACTCTGCTTTTGCAGCTTTCTCTGTGCCTCAGTTTCCTCATTTGCAAAATAGGTCAAATAAGTACTCCTACCTCATATAATGGTGAGGGTTCCCCCCAAAGAGATTCAGCACTGACAGAAGTGGCTGAGGAGGAGAACTGGGAAGAAAGAAGTTCTCCTTCTTCCGCATTAATGTATGGCTATCCTGTCTCCAGAGCCATCTCCTCAGACATGCCTTTACCACCCACCCTTGCCAGGCGCATGCCTACCTTACCTAACTAGCCATCTAATTCATGGTACTAACAGTCTCTAATACTGTCCTATTGCTTTACAAAAAATCATCTCCACTGGGGGTGATTTTTGTCCTCCAGGAGACATAGGCAATCTCCAGAGACTTCTAGATGTCACATCTGGGCAATGGGGAGTGCTGCTGACACCAGTGTGTAGGGGCAAGTTTCTGTTCCACCAGCCACTCCCAAGTAGCCACACAGAGGCTTAATATTAATTATAAATGCTGGCCAATAGCTCAGGTGTATTACTTGCTAACTCTCAGATTTTAAAACAGCCCATATGTTTTCATCTATGCTTTGCCATGTGGCTTGGTACCTTTTCTCAGAATGGCATGCTCATCTTGCTTCTCTGTGCATCTGCTCACTAATCCAGACTCCACCCTTCTTCTTCCCAGCATCCTCCTACTCTGGCTCTCCTGCCCAATCTCTCTCTGCCCAGCTATAGACTAGTTAGGTTTTTATTAACCAATGAGAGTAATACATATGTACAGCATACAGAAGAATTATTTCACAGCATCAGGGGATGAAGGAGAAGGGTGCACAACCCCTACAAGTATCTTCTGGCTGCAAGTGTCCTCAGTATGGAGGTCAAGTAGTCCTGTCTGTCCGTTTGCTTTGCCTCCTCATGAGAAAGTCTGTCTCATTCTCTCTCAGACTCACCATGTTCATACCTTGTTGACTGGCAGAGCCTACAATAAGCCCTCATGTAGCAGGTGGTTTGCAAAGGTTTACAAAGGAAGTGCCTCCTTCTTATCAGCTACATCAACCTCCTTGCTGAAGTCCATTTGCCCTTTGCTGTTGGTTTTGTGCATGAGAAGAGATGCACACCATCAGATGCCACACAAGAATTTATTCAAGGGAGTTACCGAGTGGGTACCAGGAGAGAAGGGTGGGGGAATTCTTACCTCACCCGGTGCCATGTTGGATTCGCCATGTGGCTGCTGCCGGGAATCCTTACATGCACTCCTTTATGAAGTGACATAAACAGCCATGCAACAGAGCCACGAATGCCTATATGCATTTGTATGCCTATAGCCCCAGCAATTGTGAAGCAGAGGCAGGAGGATGGATGCAAGTTTGAGGCAAGCTTGACTTGCATAGTGAGTTTCAGGGCTACATAAAAGACCTGTCTTCAAGACAAAAGAAAGAAGTCATTTATGTAACTGACTTGTACTGAGATCTTAGAGATCTCTCCTGCTCTTCCTATTAGGGATGATGGATGTTCTGTGGACTTGACCTTTGAGACTTGTTCACATGTCGATTTCCTGTGAAGCGTCCCCTGACCCTGCCCTGTAACCCCCACCTTCACTAAGCAGCTTCTGTCCCTCCTTCCTGTCCCCAAAGCCCCAGTCCCCCGAAGGCAGCTAGAAATGCCAGGCAAGCTCTCAGCCATATCAGATTCCCTCCTACCTTGGTAACAAATCATTTGCAAAGAAAGGGTCTTCTGCCATTCCCGGATGACATTCATATCTAGTATAAGCGACCAAGACACATTATCAGTGAATGAATCAACATAATGTCCTGGTTATGATAGAAAGGAAAGGTTGAGTGCAGATAATATATACTAAAATTTGTATTTCCGTATGTAAATGTTCTGGTTTCACTGTGTGGGATGCAGATAAAGCAGAGGTTTGTGCCTACCCAGTCCCAAGTGCTACTGCGACTCAATAGACACAAACAGTGTTGCCTTTGCAAACGCAAATTTTCCAGAAATGATAAGTAACTCTTGGAATCATCTACAACAGAGCCCAGTGCAGCAGTTTCTAAGTCTGCACAGTGGTGGCATTCCTAGGAAATTCAACTCTGTGTGTTGAATCTATAACACAAATACTTGATGTTTCAGTATAAGCTGGAGTTAGATTCCCGGCTGAAGCAATTAGCCTCAAGTTGTCAACAACCTGAACGTTGACTGAAATATTTGAAATCCATGTGGATGAAAGGTGACTCCACAGCATGCAAGGCCATCTGTGTATTGATAAATCTTTAGTGTCTCTCTGAAGAGCCAGCAGCATCCCCTATAGTAATGATGGACATAAAATTTGTCTCCAGCTTGCTCTTAAAAGTGTCCCCATATGACAGTATGGTGCCATGGAACTTTCCTGGGCTCACTGGGTTTTCTCCTTACCTACCCTGTAATTCCTCAGAGGATAAATATACCTGTCCTGTTCTGGTCACCCTTGTGCTCTAGAAGCTACCAGAAGGTATATAGTGGGTATTAATTCCTTTTGGTCAAAGCCTATTAATGCACACTCCAGCCATGTTCCTCTATCAGCTCCAGAGACTGCCTGCGGACATGTATTCATAGCTTCCTGTGCTTCTGCTTGTATATAGCTTTTGGCCCCAGGCTGACCCAGATCCTGTTCAGCTCCAGCAGCCATTTGAAGGTGAGAATGGAGCTTGATGATAAGTCTCCACCCCATCCCTGCCCTTTTCCTATAACCAGTCTGAGACCTGGTCCCTTCCTGAACACAAGAGTCTTAGAGTTCCCTAGGAAATGGAGGACATCTCATCTGTCATCAGAACTGCCCCTCCCCTACCTATCTCTACTCTTCTGCCTTACCATCCCACAATTCCCAGAGCACTTCCTGGGATCCCCTCTCAAACACACAGCTCACACCCACCCTGTCTCCAGGTATCATGGGCACCATTGCTAACCTAAAAATCACTAGACTGACTCAGACACCTGTGCTTCTTTCTTTCCTCCTGTTCTACAGCCAGCAAAGTATCTGCTGAGGTCCCCCACTCTCATGTCAGCATAGGGCTGTGTTTGCCTGGAAGGTCTGTGGACTGGAAGGTAGAGCTAGTCTGACCCTTGCAGCAGACAGTGGCAATGACCACTGACTGGGAAAGACTCAGTCTCCCCCCTCATGGCTTCTTGTCTCAGGAGCTACACTGCTGTCCATGGTAGCCTTTGGACATGTATCTTTTGGACATGGCCACAGATAAAACACAAGCCCACAAATCCAAGCCCTGACCCTAAGACTTTATCCTTCCCAGGCTTTCTGTAGGTCAATGGGTCTCAAAGTCAACTCAGCTTCAAGGGGCTGAGAAAAGCAGTTCCAACCCCAAATGAAACTGGATATAAGTTGAGGGCACTGGAGCTATTGACAGCCTTCCACTGTGGGGAATGGGCACTCTTGCTAAGAGCAGACTCATCCAGAATTAAGACATTAGTAGCCTGGTGTGGTGACAGGATGCCAGAGCGCAGAAACAGGAAGCTGCAAGTTCAAGAACAACCTGGGCTAAAGAGAAGGAATTCAGGCAGTGAACCTGGCAGACTGCCACCAACATGGCATGCCTAAGTGGATGGGATAAGATTAGTGAAAGCACCTATAGTCACCCTTCTACTTCCCAAGTGGCAAGGCCAACAGGCAATGCAATTTCCAATCACATAGCCCCGGAGGCCACTGAGACCTTCTTAGCTTCTCTAGCTCCATTCTCCAGCCTGTATTTTTCCACAGAACTGTGTAATTCACCAAGATACAGTTCCTTGGGGGCAAAACATGAGCAGTTCATGCTGTGCACCCATGGGGTCTGTAATTCAGTCACATCTCTGGGGATAATTAAAACCTCCTCCTCAAAACAGGAAGCCTTAAAATAGCTTTGCAGCCACATGCCCGGTAGCTGCTGAACCACAGTGACTGCAGGGGTTCCCAGGGCAGCAGCAGGAGGCCACCAGTGCCCACAAGCCCTTAAAGAGTTTCTCCTTCAAGGCCAGGCCAGACAAAGAAGTCACCCACCATGGCAATTGGAGAGAGCTCAATGCCAGCATCCAGGGCTCTGTTTGAGCCACACAGTGCTGTATCCTTCATTTGTGAGTAACAAGGTGAGGTGAATGGACTTTAGGCAAACTGGACTATCTGAGTAGGGTCAGGAGCAGCAATAGGGAGTGTCTCTGGATGAAGGGAAGGGAGAGGGCATCAGTCCTGAAGATCACATTTCTGGGTTAGTCATCTAAGCCCATTCCCAATGGATGCAATTCTTCCATCTATACCCATTTCTCAGGCCTAGAAGCTGAGGCTTGGGGAACTGAGCTACTATGCTCAACAGTATAAAACTGCTATGAGAACAAATGAGGACTCAGATATTTTGACTCCAGAGACTATGGGAATGTCGGTAGTGGAAACAAACTGGGTGAACTCTGGACAGCAGGGAGGAGAAAAAGCATTCCCCAATAAGGAAGGAACAGACTGCCTTAAATCTTTGGTGGCCAGCCACAGAAGAGAAATAAGCTTAAATCTGTATGCCTCCAAAGGCCAGAGCTGCTGTGGGTGGATGTTATCACAGGATAGGTTTAATTTGATAGATGGAAGAGATTTCTTTCAGGTAGAGTTGGTCCGCTGTGCAATGAGTGGGCTGTCTGGAGAGATGGGGAGCTCTGTGTATCTGGAGTGTGTAAGCACAGGCTGAATGCCCACCCACCGAGCTTCTGTAGGAAGATTAGATCTAGCCCTTGGTACCCGCTAAAGCTTGTGGTTCTAGCATTCTTGGTAAGAGACTGCATGGCTGGGTTGCCCAGGTCTGACTGACAGATAGGCTCTGGACCCCACTCTCTGCCTACCCTAGACCTCCCAGACTTTCCTTTGCAGCTCTCCAGACAGAGCGCTGGCTGGGGATAGTGAGAGAACAGCGTTCCCTGTCTCTGCCAGCCCACTTGCTGAATGGTGAGGGTTTAACCTACTGGCCCTTAATCAGAGGCTCTGTACAAGGATGGATATGGTAACCTGTTCCTCCAGTTTCAATTACTCTGTAGGAAGTTCACCTGCTGACAGGAAGCAGCAGACAGAGCAGAAGATGAACTTCCTGGGAACCATAGTGTGGTATGGTCCTACCCTTGCTTCAGCCAGGCTCACAAATTACTGCCCATGGGTTCCTGAGCCAGGCTGAGAGAGATGAGCACTGAGGTGGAGCAGTGGAGAATGTTGAGGCCCTCAAGACAGCCCAGGCTTTGATAGTTCTGGAGAAGTGACCAGTGGGACCCCAAAATTGAACCCCATGCCACCCACTCCACCATGGGGATTGAAGATAGCACACACAGCATCTTTGGACTAAGAAATTACTATTAAGCCTTGATAACCTTTGTACCCCCATTTTTCCATTATTCTGTGTCCCTCTGGGATCTACCAGTCCTAAGGGGTCTAAGAAAGGTCTGTAACTCAACCTCCAGGCTTCTTTCAGCCTTTAGAATTGACGGGGAGTATTGCCATCCACAGAGGCCTCTGAAACAGACTGGCCTCAGAATGCTGATAGCCCTTTCTCTGCCCTGTGACAGATACCCCATGCCATTAGGAAGTATTCAGGGTAGTGAGGAATCCTGGGAATATGGGAAATCCTATCCCAAAAGCACCCCAGGGGAGATATCAACCCTCCATAGAAGGAACTTTCTGTGTGACTGGAGGGTCCAGAACCTTCATCTGAGGAAGAAGCACAAAGTCAGACTCAAGGCTGTCACACAGCCAGGCAGAGCACCAGCCAGCAGTGCTCCTAAAAATGGGTGCTAAGCAGGGCTGTGCACCCACACAGCAGGAGGACCCTAAACACCGTAGGAGGACCCCAGATTAATCCCTGGTACCCCTGGAGGAGCAAGGATCTGAAGTGGCCTCACTTCCTCCACACGCAGCCTCAGAAGCTGCTCCTGGGAGCATAGAACTGCAGCAGGGTTCTGTGTGTTGATGGCAGCCAAGGAGAAGAGACGAATTAATTTAATCCTTAAACAAATTTACAAAAATTGTCAGTGGACTTTCAGGAAGCTGAGGGAAGTAGCTTCTAGGGAAGCCAGCAGATTCTCCCCACTGTGTGAAGTGCCAGTTGCCAGAGAGAAAGCTTCTTCTCAGAGCCCCTTCCTCAGCACTGCCTGGCATGGATCCCACCTTCTGGTTTACCTCGTCTTTCACGCTCTGCCATAAGCAGGAGCAGAAAACTGGTTGGGGAAAGATCAGCTGCACACATTCACCACTAATCCAGGGGATTAACTGGGCAAGCACTTCCATGAACTAGAGAAGTACTATCTGTATTACTGTTTAACTAATGGGGAAACTGAGGTACAGAAGGATTCAGCCAGAGGTTTCACAGTTTCTTAGTGGCAGAGGCAAGGACCACACCAGCATGCTGCCCCGCCCCCCCCCCAAAAAAATCAGCACAACAATTTCTTGCTTCATCTATATCTTTAGTATCTTAGTCTCTTTTCCTTTGTCTTTATCGAAAAGAAGAGAAGCCAGACTCCATTTTCCTATCCCCATGGCTATTCTAGGCCAACGACCTCTTCTGATGTCCTCTAGGGCAGCCTGCTTATCACCCTGGCCAGTTGCCGGGAGCCCATGCACCTCTGTCAGTCCGTACCACTGGCCTCTTGGGAAATCTTCCATCCCCCTGGGTGACATTCAGATTCCCTGCAAGTTTAGAGTCTGGGAGAACTCAGACTAGCAGTCTGAGGTTCACCCACAATCCATCTGGGTCTGTAAGGCACAGCCTCTTGGATGGAGTCCCAGTCCTTCGATGGAATCTCACAGCAGTTCCCCTGTTTGCTCACTAAGATTTCTGTCATTAGCCTCAGCTTTAGGCACTGCATTGACTCAGTCCCAGCTGACTGCATCCCCCACCCCTGAGGAGACCAGGGCCAGTTAACCCACTTGGAGAGGTCAGCGATCCAGCACTGATAAGGAATTAGAGAAGCCTTGACCAGCCAGCAACCCTTTCCAGGCCACTGTCCCTGAGCAGGCTCCAGTGCCTCCATCCACTAGGGTCCTCGTTAGCATCTTAATGTGAGAGGCATATGCAATGAGGCATCAGAGAAAATCCCCAGCATTTAAATTCATTAACAGTCTCTGGAAGTCTTCAGTGCGAGGTGGAATTATCACTAAAGTGCTTTTAACTTACCAGCTGTGCACTAAACTGCCAGCCATGGAAGCTGGTCACTAGAGTCTGGCAGGAAAGCCTGGAGGAGTATTGCTGTCTGGGGTCCTAAAATCAGGGATACCCAGGCTGCTGGCTGAAGGGCTGTGTTTCCTAGATTTCTGTTCAGCACCCTAATGATGAGTGAAAAATTCAATCAACTGGCTGGCTTGTCTACTCAGGAACGAACAGTCGCCTGGACTGATATTGATGTGTCCGTGCATTTGGGGTTAAGTTCTGTGACCCAGCTCTCTGCTCTAAATCTGATGGATGACAGGGAAGATGCTTCTGCTCTCCCTGGAGCAGCTTCCTTCTTCCTAGCCAACCTCTCCCAGAATTCCATTTGCCCCTCCCAAGGCATCTGCTGGTGTCTCCCTCTCCTCTCCCCTCCTGGCTTCTATCCACTGGATTGGTCCCCATCCCTGCAGGCAGCCCACAGTGTCAAACTTGCTAAGTACTGTCTTCTTCATGTACCTTAAAATCCCACCCCAAGGTGAATGTGCAGCCCCTGTGGACCCCAAATTCTACTCAGCCTCACCATCAAAACCAGACTCGGCTATGATGCGTGGGATCCGTTAATTGATTGATGAAATATTTCTCTTTGCCTGCAGTGTCAATCACGGCACCTGGCTCACTGTAGTGTCTCAATAAATATTTGCTGAATAAATGTTGGGTGACAGATAAATGCTTACAGGGAGAATGGGGTAGGGTGAGGTGATTAGGATTTAGAAATTCACTGCTTTGCTCAACAAATATTAATTGTGTGACTAATCAGAGGAAGCTATGGTTAATATTTATGTTGGACTTCCTATCTGCAAAGCCTACAGTGCAAGCTGGTTTAATTTTTGTAACAAGCCTGTGAGCAGGACCCTAATATCAACCTCATTTTACAGATGGGAATACTGAGGCCATTAAATGACTCACTCCCAGGCTGTCTACCACAGTAAAGCAGAGATTTGAACCTGGGAAGGCTAGATCAAGATCTGTGCTCACTGGTGAGTATTAATCAAGACACATTGTATGCAATTTTACATCCTCTGCCTCCATTCTGAAAAGGGAAAATAAGTGGGTGAGATTAATTTTTAAAGATATTTTATTTAACCTGATGTATCCAATATGTGATCTTTTCAATGTGTAATGAACATTTAAAAGGCATTAATGAGACAGTTTATGTCCTCAATCTCACACTAAGACTGGGAAATCCAGGGATATTTCAGACTCAGAGACCTGGCTGCATTGCTCAAAAGCCCTGTGTTGGCTGTGGCCCTGGGAGGAGGTAGCCTTGTGAGCCCTAGGAAGACCTTTACTCTGGTTTTCTCAGACCTATAAAAGCTCCTTGAGATTTAAAAAGAAGGTTGGACATCCTCACACTCCCACACTGTTGTCATCAAACCAAGATGTACTTGACCATATTTGGGGACAAAGTACATGATGGCCCCAGCATGTTCATTCCTGCAGGTCACTTTCTAGGTTGGTGATGTTTAAGGATACTCACCGAATTTCAAACGAGCAATAAGTAATTTCTCAGAAGTATGTGCTGTGTGCCAATTAGTTGACTGGGCCCAGAGATTAGGTAGGAGGAGTTCCAAGCTTCTGGATTTTGAAAAACAAGAGAGAGAATCTCCTGGCTCTTACTGCTGCCTAGGAGAAAGGAGAGATCTTTGCAGATGGAATACTAGAGATCAGTGCCCATGGAATCCAGATATCAGCCATGGACCCAATTCCTTTAGGTCATTCCCCTGCTGCCAGCCAGTGCCACCATTCCTCATAATGAAAGAGATGAATGGAGAGCTGACTGATAGAACATGCTGCTGTTTTCCAGTCTGAGGGACTTGCTCAATTGGCAGACCCAACCCAGACACCTAAAGACCACAGTGAGAGTGTTCAGAGAGTTGATTCCTGCCCCATACCCAGTCCTGTGAGGGCTCAAGGTCAACCATCATGCATGGACAAATGATCCTTCTCACCCTACCCTTGCTGCAAGTACACACACACACACCTCTACACCTACCTTCTGGCACCGCCTCCAGCTCCTTCTCCAAGGTTTAATAGACACCTAAGGGCAGTTGATGTGTGATGGGCAGCTGGAGGTTGAGAGTGGACAGAGAGGCAATGAGCTGCCTGTCCCCCAAAGCTGTCACTTCAGATCCACAACAAGGCTTCCATAGCCACCAGCCAATTAGCCATGAGGTAATGGGTCTGTGATCCCAAAGGCAGCACCACCGTTCTGGGACATTAGCTTCTATTAGGAGCCACTTTCCACAGCAAACACAAACAGCCCCTGGGGAGGATAGGCAGGGTAGGGGCCGGTCCTGGTGGGAGAAGCAGCAACATGCATCAGAACACCATGTATTAACTCTCTAATTAATTCACTCTGCTCCCTGCAGGGAGCCAGACCTAGAGCTGGAAAAGGAATGAAGGATGTGGGCGGAAGATAGGCCATTCAAGAGAAGAGCGGAATCCAAAGAAATGTGAGTACAGCAGGAACACCTGGGGCATCAACATGGGGGGATCTGAGGTCCAGAGTCTGGATGTGATAGCATGAGCTTCTTGGGTCAAACTCAGCCTAACCCTGGAACACAAACACCCATTCAGGCACATACATACACACATATATACATGTATACACAAGCTCACTGAGAGAAATCACACAGTGAGGGGAGGGGACCCCTAATGAGAAAACAACCCCTGTCCAGTCAGGCCCAGACCTAACCTGGGCTTTTCATAGCCCAGGCTCACAACCCGCTTTTTACGACCCCCTCTTAAAATGAAGTGAAATTGTGGGACCCATCTCCACAAATAATTTTGCTTTAACTATAGAAATAAATAAGGAAAAGGTTTATAAAGAAATAAAATGGGCTTGTGGAGGCTACATCTCAATGGTATAAAACGTACCAAACAAATATGACACTCTGGTAAGCTCAAACCTTGGCACACCAAACAACATAGAGACTGGCTGGTGAGTGCAGGAACAGAGCCCCTCGATGACCTGGGAGAAAAGCCTGTGAACATTGCACCTAGGAAGAGAGACAGTTCAGCAGACGCATTTTCTTTAGGGACCGAGGCACCAGGAGCAGGGTTGCCATGACACTATTTCTAGGCTGGTAAAATGTTTCTGAGACAAAGGCCAGTCTCCCCTGGGCTTCCTGAAGGCTGCTGAACATATCACAGCATTAAACAACTCAGAGTCAGGTTCGCCTTAGACATGTCTACCAGGTGCCTCCCTATGTGACAAGGACAAGGAGGGAGCCTCTTAGCTCTGCCTCAATGTTGGGGGTGCCCCCAAGTCTTGGTGATGGTCTAGAGCCCCCCCCGGGGGGGGAGACAGTAGTGCCTGGCTTTGAACCATTGCCTTGGTTCCTCTGAGGCTGTATGTCCAGGGTCTACAGTGGCTGGTGAGGTTCTACACCTCCTCTTCCACCTCCCCACTTGAAGACTAACCAGGTAAAGCCTCTGCCCAGGTGAAGTGAGGCTGTTTCTATGAGGCAAACACTAAGGACCAGGACTTGAGCACGTGAGAGACACTGAAGACCAGCAATTCCAAGCTGGGCACATGTTGTCTTTTTATGTGGGGGTACAAGGCCAAGGCTAATGTTTGTGGGTGCTTAAGTAATGAAGTCCCAAACCCTCTTGCCTTCCAAAAAAGGTTGTGGGGCGGTCATTCAATTAAAAGACCAAGCATTTTATTTTGTTTTGTTTTTAGCACACACAGATAGATGGTAAAGATGTTGGGAATCGGGTGACAAAGGCCCACAAGTCCATGCAGGTAGGTAGCACTTGGGTTTTTCCAGAACACATAGATTTTGGCTAGCTATAATGAAAGATGATGCTAGAAGTTGTCTAAGCAGGTCTCAGGGAGCTTTGAACATCAAGTATGATGCTTAGTCTTGACTTGGTAGGACCAGGGAGCCACTGAAAGTTCCTGAGTGGGAGAGACAGGGAACCCAGATCACTTGACCTAAAATCCCTTGACCTGGACTCCACAGCCTTTTCTCCATTGCCCAGACCTAGCTCACCTGGGAGCCTGCCCCTAAATGAGGCCTCTCCCTGGAGCTGGAGCAGGAGGGGAATCCCTCTCAGCTTCCTCAAGCAGTTTCCAGGCCATAATTAGTTGCACAGTAACAAGGATCTAATTGCCTTCCCCTGCCAGCACCCCAGAGATGATGGGCTGTACCTGGAACAAGGTACTCTCAGAAAACACAAATTAATTAACACCCGAACAAAGAGGCTGCTAATTGCTTCGTTTCCTGTACTTGGGAAGAAGGTTCTCAGGAGTGGGAGTCTGGCTGCCTTGGGCCTTAGGAAAAAGCTGTGAGTCTGGGGTGCTGGGGTCCCATTCTCCTCTCTGCTGAAGAAAGCTCCAATGCCAGCTAAACTGATCGCTGAACAGAGGATTCTGTTTCTTGCTGGGAGGTTCAAAGACCCAGGACTCTTCTTATACCCAGGTTACAAAAGGGCAAACTGAGACCAGGGGACACAGGGGCTTGATAGCTGGGCATCTTGGATTTTTTTTCCAGTGGCACAGCCTCTGGGACTCTGACAGAGAGATCAGGAGGGCAGGTCTGGGCTGGAACAGACTTCCTTCAGTTTGGTTGACTTGGAAAGAAGGAAGTAGGTACAAAGAGGTGGCCGAGGAACCTACCCTCAAGCCCAACAAGTCAGGAAGGGGTCGGATCCTTGGGGCCTGATGTGCTGTTTCTAGCACTGAGGCAGGAGAATGAAAAGGTCCTGTTATAATTTCTTTCTTTAGGAAGGAAGAAGAGAGAGTGTGATGAAATTCAGGCATTATTAGAAAAAGACCTAGAGGCATAGCTTTAGGGTCTCAGGAGCCTGATTGGGGCTTGGCCAGCCCCCACTGAGGACCCGGGGCACGCTGCCTTTCCTATTTGTCCCTGCAATCTCAGGGAGAGGATTGGCACCACCATTGCGTGAGGTAGTGCCACTCTCCAAAAATAGCCTTAAAGTTCCCTTTATACCAATAAATGTTTATATAACTCCTTAAGAAAAATTAATCCTTTATATAACCAATTGTCAATAAATAATTCTACAATAGGAGGGAGGAAAGTAAAAAGAGAAAGAAGCTCCTGGGGAAGGAAGTGGGTCAAGGGAGGGCTTAGGCTTCTATACCCGCCACTTACCCTGGCCCTGGGAATGCGTGGCTCTGAGACCACCATCCCTACCGTCAGTTACAGCAGCTTGATAGGAGCACCCAGTATCTTGAACTCTACAGAACCAGTTGCTGTATCAACCTTTGCAGTCTCAGCACACCCCACCTGCCAATGTCACACAGGCAATACTAAACAAATGGACCGTTTCACATACCAAACAGATGGTGGCCACAGGGCCCAGCATTCTCCAGTGCCTGATCAACTGAACACTCCTTTGGGTTCTTCAGTCCCCAAGTGAGTCCCTGTGAAAAGCATAGCTCATTAGAAGTAGGTCATTATAAACAGAACCCATGTTGAGCACTGTCTCTGAAATGGCATGCTCTAAGACAGTGGTTCTCAACATTCCTAATGCTGGGACCCTTTAATACAGTTCCTCATGTGGTGATGACCCCCCAACACTAAAATTATTTTTATTGCTATTCATAACCGTAATTTTGCTAATGTTATGAATCATGATGTAAATATATGTGTTTTCCTATAGTCTTTGGAGGTCACAACCCTCAAGCTGAGAACCACTCTCTAAGAGGGTAACACTTCACCCCTAAGGGTCTCCATCCATAGACAGCAAAGATGCTAGAATGTGGTGCTAGGTCTTCTTCCTATTTGGATGCTGGAGGATCACAGAAGAGCTTGGCATATTATTAGCAACTTCTCAATGGACAAGCAAGAGATAATGGGGTCTCTATCATTCCCCCTCTCCTACCTACCTTCCTGTCTAGATTAAAGACACCTCTGATGGAAATCTGAAGACCTTGAGGTTTCTGGGCCTGGGTCCCTGCCTGATCCCCAGGGACAGGGCTACCCTGCCTGAGAGATCTCCTCTACCTCCTTCTTTCCCTGAGTAGGTAGTTACTAGCATTGCTGAGAAGATCTGCTGGCCACAGTGATGTGTCCAGGTGAGGCCTAGCAAGACCCATGAGAGGGTCTAGACCCACAGTGGTGTGTGGAGGTGAAGGCCTAGATAGACCCATGAGAGGGTCTAGACCCACAGTGGTATGTGGAGGTAAAGGCCTAAATAGACCCAGGCAGAAGTAAGAAAAAGACCCAAATGGCAGGGACTTGGTCTGTGGGGGATCTTGGGGCTCTTCAGGCACTGAGGAGACTTCAGTGGATCTACTTCTGAAGTCCCAAGATTGGAAGAAAGAACAAGACAAAGCAGAGATATGGACAGAACCCGAAATGGAATGAGAGAATCCAGGCAGGCTGCCTTGTGCTGGGGCTTGGCCTTCTGGCCTCAGACCATCCCAACTTCATGACAGCCAAGAGGATCATGAGCAGCCAAGCAACTCAGGGTAAAGGGGCTGGCAGGCAAGTGAACAAGTGGATAGAATCCATAAAATGCTGGAAGCCAGGCCCCTCTAGGCTCTTGGGTTGAGCACATAGCAGTGAACACCCTGGCTGAGAGGTCTCATGGCAGACTGCAGAAACATTGCTCTGTGAAAACTGCTGTGCTCATGAGGACTCCACTGGGCCAGGCACCACCAGAATATTTTGTATGCGTTACTATTTAACTTTTGGGGAACACCTTGTAGGAGGAGTGGTTGTATTCCCACTTTACAGATGAGAAAACTAAGGTTCCAGGAAATTAAGTTACCTGCTTAATATCACAGAGCCTACAATCACCAAGGCTAGATTCAAATCCAGTTCTATCAGGCTCTGGGATATTTTCCTTATGCCCAGGAATGAAATTTGGAACACGTGCCAAGTAGTCTACCAAGCAGAAGATTCTGTGACATATAGCTGAGTGGGTGCCAATGGCAGCCTGGAACCTCCACACCGAGGCTGCTGACCACACAAGTCACATCATCCATCCAGAATCAAACAGCAAGCTGAGGAGGTGGCTCACCCAGGTAAGGTACATGCATGAGGATCTGGGCTCATGCCTCAACAGTCACATGAGAGTCAAGCACAGTGTGTACACCTGTAATCCCAGTGTTCAAGAGGGTCTTTCTCTCTCTCTCTCTCTCTCTCTCTCTCTCTCTCTCTCTCTCACACACACACACACACACACACACACACACACACACACACACACACACGTACGTATGCACGCACACACGCATGCACGCACACGTTTGCAAACCTGCATGACTTAGCTGGGTATCCTAACAGGTCTGAGACCCAGGTGACTACCCATTCCT